>PVIY010008518.1:0-76805 GCA_004026745.1 Myrmecophaga tridactyla
AGGTGGCTTCTTTTGAGAGCAAATAAGCTTGAATACAAAGACTTAGCCCCCATCCACAGTTAATTGTTGACTGGACAGACCTCAAAATGTGTGGATCAAAGCGTAATGTTTCCCCTGTGGCTATTAAGCTCACTAAAGAAAGGAAAGAGAAAGTGCCTGGAATATTCACAATCTGCCTTTTCTCCAAAACTCAACAATTAAGTATCTTTCCTTCTACAGGAGAATAAATTCATGTTAGAAGAGGCATACAAATGGATGACCCTCCATGTGTCAGAAAACATCGAGAGAATAGAATAAACATTCCCCTTTAAAAGTACCAAAGTAATCCATTGCATCATTTCTTTGTTTCCCATCTCACTTTTGTGTATCCCTGACTTCAAAATGATCTGCTGTGTCCCCGCAGCCAGCCCAGCCGCGAGGGCGCGGCTCCCGGCCGCCTCTGGTCGCTGCCGCACAGCCTGGTCGCTGCCGCACAGCCTGGCCGCTGCACCGTCTACGACGCGGTCTTCCACCCCGCGGCCCTGGCGCGGCCCTGTGCTGCCGGCTCTTCGCCGGATGCTGGATGCCCCGGCTCTGGGCGCGTGGAGAAGCAGTTCGGCATGACGCTGGGCCGCAGGAACGCCAAGCCCAGGTGCCTCGGATCCAGCCGCACAGTCTGCAGAGCGACCTGAGCCCTCAGAGGTACAGACTCTGCTTCTACACGCAGGAACTAGCTGATTATTCTCTCTTTTTGCAATTTGCTCTGGACAATAAATGCAGTGTCAAAGAACCCGTGAGAAGCATCTCTTCAAATAATGCAGTGTTAGAACTGTCCAAATCTCCAGAAAGCCCTGGATTTTGGAAAAAGTGGTATTACAGTTTAAACAATGATTCTCTGGAGGAAAGGCTGTATCTCAATGAAGAAAACGTGAGTGAGTTTCTAGATGAAGTCCTGAGCCCTCCATTCAGACAGTCAAGCCCCCTGACCCCACCATTAATTGAAGTTCTTCAGGTTACCGATAATAAGATTCAGATCTACGCAAAGAGGCGCGAATCTAACTATAAGCTTCATGAAAAGGAAGGAAATAAACAATGAAAGAACTCATGTGAATGAAAAAGAAAATAGAGAACATCTTACCACCACTACAACTAATATTGCACAAGCACACGCAATGGGAAATGCCAGGCTTTCTGACTCATCCGTAATAGATAAAGCATGGGAAACAGACAGTTGTAGTCCAGTTGCATGTTTGCAACAAGGATCCCTTGATGTTTCTCAAGTGCTTTTTGGAAAATCTCAGCAACCTAAGTCACAAGTGAAACCTGAATTTATACAAGAAAAAAGTGGTGTTTACTCAAATGAGAAAAAACAGAATTTAAAAGAACCAGTAAAAACTGAAAAGAATTAGATGATCCACTATCGTCTTTATTGAACTAAAGTTCATAATCTTTCTGCTTTTGAAAGCGTAAAAGAAACCAGTCTGCAGGATGATAGTGTAGAGATTATTAATGATCATGTGACTCATTGTACATTCAGTTTTCAGAATTCTTTGCTATATGACTTGGATTAATTCTATATAATTTTGGAATTGAAAGATTAACAGTAAAAAAAAAAAAAGTTGGGCCTAAAATAGATTCTGTCAATTATTACCTCAAAATAAGCTATTTAGGAAAGTGTAAAATTAAAATTTGCAAATTTCATTCTAATGGGGAAACTGGAGTTGTTTCTTACCCTTCTCTAGAGAAAGTAAAGAAATTGTGTTTTATTATGAAGATACATTTTGTGATTCTGTGATTTGCTAATGGATAATTAAGCATTTATTTTCATTCAATCTGTATATATTAACTTCTAAGTTTTGTTTACTTTTACTTTAAGAAAGTTTCAAAATATTCACTAAGCTGTAGTGTGTTACAAAATACAAATTCTTGAGAATACAACTAATTAGAACTATGAGGGCATAGAGGAGAGGTAGAGTCTTAAATCTCAACAGGATATATTTGTGCTTGAAATTGAACTAAGTTCTTAGAAGGGAAAGAACTTACCAATATTAAGGATTTAAATGATTAAAATACAAATACATCTAGTGTAATTTAGTATTTTTGCTTCAACTGTATTTCACTCTTCTCAAGTGTCAGAGAAACTATATGTATGTTAGTTTAAATTTAGTACAACATTTGAAATTTCAGTATTTTAAAATAATTTCCTGGTAGTTACTATTGCAGTATTAAAAGATCTTTTGGTTTTTATAGAATAAATTTAAGAATTTTAGAATACAACAATTTAAAAATCTGACAATTTGTTCTTGTGGGAAAATATTCATTATATTATTACATGAAAACAAAAAGCCCATGTTTTCTAACCAAATTTCTTTATAACACCTAAAAGGAAAGCCAATAATATATCAAAAATTGAGTAAGTCTTAGTTTTGTGGCAATGTAGAGGGTGGAGAAAATTCTAATATTTTTTCTAACAAATATTCATAAAATATGAAAGAAAATGCAGGAGGGAAAATAGTTGTTGATCTAATTGTTAGCTGTGAGGCCATGAACTCTTTCTGTTCCAAAAATAACTACTAAATTAGACTTCAGTCCTGGAAATTACCTACTTTCTTTAGTCCTTTAACTGTGGTTGTTGGATCAGAGTATCAAAAACTGGTACAAAGCCTGGCAATTCATCCTGATTTACATTTAGTAATCCCAGATAAAATCTGGAATCAGATTGGCCTGTGAGGAAATGTGAAGGTAGGTTATAAAGCAAAAGAACTATTTGCTTCACTTGTGGACAGCAAATGCATTTTTCAACTACAAGATGAATTTTAAGTAAATGCAATAATTTTGAGACTGTCCATTTAATAATTTTCTTGGATTTAAATGACTGCCCAGAAACTAGTCTTTTATGAATAACTTTTTGGTTGAATGCAATTACAGCATATATTTTTACAGGAAACTTCTACATTAAGTATGGAGCAAACTTTAAGCCTGTTTCTTATTTACTGTATGTCCTTTTAAAACAATTTCTGTTAAAATAAAATGGCATTAGAAAATGCCTTAAAAAAATGATCCACTGTGACCACATGACCTTTTTGCCATTTTAATTGTTAAACAGAAATATATGAAGAAATGCAGAAAATGTATATAGCATACTGAAAAATCATTAAGCATATATCTGCCTAACTAGCATCCATATTGAGTAACTAGAAAATTGCTAGCATCCTAGAATATCCCCTATGCTCATTCCTGATTAACAGTCCCCACCCCCTGCCCCCATATCACAGGTAATCATCATCTGCATCTGGGTGCAGGCATAACTGTGATTTTTCCTTAATGTTTTAAGTTTTAAAGTTTTAAATATAGACTATTTGCATGGTATTGATCTAAACATAAATGAATATTTTACATATTTTGTTTCTTTCAATCAACATGTTTGTTATATTCCTCTATGTTGTTGTGTGTAATTGCAATTGGCTCATTTTTCATTGCTTGATAGTATGCCATTTATGAAGATACTATAATTTACTTAGCCATTCTACTGTAACAGACATTCAGATTGCTGCCAATTTGGGGGATATTATGAAAATGCTGCTCTGTGTATCCTTGAAAACATATTGTGGCACATAGATCCCCAGTTTCTTGGCAGAGAATCTCTAGGAATATGTTTAAGGGGAAAAGGATAAGAATATATTCAATCTAACTAGATAAAATAAACAGGATACACCAATTCACATACCCACCAGTAGTGGAAGAGAGTTCCAATTTTCCACCTCCTTGCACATGGTACTCTCAGTCAATATGTCTTAGCATTTCTGCATATTACAGCATATATTAGTGTGAGATGATATCTCAATCTTGGCAGCTTTAATTTTAATTTCTTGTGCACCTTCTCCAGCTCTTTTTGTAATATTCATTATGAACTTAATTCGTATGCATTCCTTTGAAGGAACGGAGATAATATTTGTCTCCCTGTTTCCTTCATTTTATTGCTTTCTCTCAAAGTTAGAGAATTTAATAGAACCAACTGGTTTTACAGAAACAATTTTATAGGTATTATAGGGATCAAATTCTGTCAGCTTTTACTTTTTATGCCTCCTATGACACCCACACTTCACTGAATGTTGTCATAAGCTAATGTGTGGCTTATTTTCTGGACAAAATGGGGATCAGCCATACTGCTGAACTCAGAGTTGCCTTTCCCCTTGAATTCTCAGCAAGAGCTTTTCTGGATGGTTCTCTCTTCCCATAGGATAGGCACTGAATCATCAGGAAAGTAAAAAAGACCTAGAAGTAGTCTCCAGAGCTAGATACAAAGAAGTCACAAACCTGGAATATTATAAAGGAAATATCTGTAGTACTAGTCATTATTCCACATTTCTGGTGGCTCAAGTACCAGCTTAGTACTTGTTCCTTCAGAAATGAGTATCCATTCCTTCTTACACAAGTGGCTGCCATACTTCAGCATAACATTTTAATTATTTCAATGATGAGGTTTTACAAAATACTCAATCATTTGACAAACTATGTTAGAACAATTCCCAGATAAATAATACTGTACAGAAGTGGAAAAAGTCAAGATCCTACTATTCAGATATAATCCACAAAAGAATTTAGAAATATTTCATAAATTTACTTTTTATATATACTTTGGCCTCATATTTACATGTTTATGCATCATATATAATTTTATAGTGCCTTTATTCACTTGACATTTCTCATGTCATCAAAAATTCTTCACAAATACCAGTTTAAGGGCTACATATTATTAAACTCAATATATGTTTCACATAAATATATGTTTCACATATGTTTAATCATTCCACTGTTGTGGGATATTTAAATTTTTGCCGAGTTTCTCTATTACATATAATTCTGTAATGAACATCTTTCTGGATAAAATTTAGCGCTTAATTTAATTTTATTGGGACTACAAAACCTGGTCAAGTGGTATAAACAATTTTAAGGTTTTTGATACATCAAAGAAAAACTCACCCAGTCAATGTGAAATAGACCAGGATGACTTTATTCATTGGATGCTATAGCAGGGGTGAAATAGTAGAACCCAACACCATTGAAAAAAAGGTCAGTCAGCTTTTTAAGGACTGGTAGTGTGTTGGAGGAAAAGCAATGGAAGATATTAAGGGAAGGACTGTCGATCGTAGGATGGGTGAGGGATTTATTAGAGCTGCAGTTAGGATGGTTTGATTTCACAAAGATGGGTGAGGGATTTACTGAAGCTGTGCTTAGGATTGTTTGGTTCAGAAGGTTTTACTTTGCAGTAATTAGACCACCTGGAGTCTTTAAGGACTAGAAGGGAGGATGTGGGGGCAATGGCAGCCAGTGCAAGTGGAAAAGAGGAGGGGGAGTTTGGGAGTGAGGTTGATTATTTACAATAGCTAGGATTGAAGTTGTCCTTTTCCTTTTTCACTCATGAAGTCCAGGGTGTTTTCCTCACAGTTCCACAGCTGCAAGATTAGTTTCAAGGTAGCAGAGTTAGAGTGAGAATGGAGTGGTGGAGGGGCATGAGGACTAGGATTGACAGCTTGGTTAAGAGAAAGAAAAATAATCATGGTCAGACACATGATGTGGAAACCTTTTCCATATTTTGCATAGTTCTTAATATTTCCCTTAGTTATGAAAATATGTACCTCACTCAACCTTTCCCAGAATTCAATGTAGTATAACATTATTTTAATTTCCATTATTGTATTTTTAGCAATGAATCCTCTTTTTGTTGACAAATATAAAATACCCATTAGTATTTATTTTACTGAGAATTATCAGCAGTTCTCCACTGATAGATTCCCCTTTGGAAAAGCTGTGAACTAGGGTCCCAGATCTAGCTGGAATTCTGGAATGCAGGGCTAGGGATAGGATAGAGTGGTACAAGGTATAGGTTATATCACCTTCAGGCAAAAGAGACCTGAAAGACAGCCTTCAGATATGAAGCTTAGACTGAGAATTCAAGTGAAATGTAAGTCCAAAGAGAATAGGCAAAGAAACTATTCTTGTGTTCTCTAGGATCACTTGCTCTGGGGGATGCCAGACATCATATCAGGAGGACTCAAAAAAGGTCCTGTGGAGAGGTCCATGTGATGAGGAACCAAGGCCTTCTGCTGACAGTTGTGTAAGAGAGCCATCTTGGAAGTGGATCCTCCAGTCCCAGACAAGCTTCAGATGACTGTTGCCTGAGTCAATATCTAGACTGAGATCTCAAGACCATGAAATCACTTGAGGCAGAGTCATCCAACTAAGCTAAGCTTGAATTGCTGACTTGCAGAAACTTAAAGATAAGTATGTGTTGTTATAAGCTACTAAATTTTGAGATAATGTGTTATGCAGCAATAGCTATCTACCTCACCTGTACTATTTTTCTCACTAGCACTTATCACCTGCTATTAGGAATTGAATCATATCCCTCAATGACATGTTCAAATCTTAATCCTATAGGTATGAATCTGTTGGTAAATAGAATCATTGAAGATGTTATTATTTAAGGTGTGGACTCACTTATAAATCTTCAAAGATCCTATTTAGATGAGCCCAAATTGAACCAGGCTGAGTTTTAATCCATATGGCTGTAGTTCTTATAAGACAGAGGAAAATTTGTACATAGTCAGTGGAAGCTAGAAGTCAGCAAAAGCCAAAAGTCAGAAGAATAAGAATGAAGCAGAAGATCATTTGACAGAGGCAGAGATGCAAGTCAGGGTACCCCAAGGATTGAAGTGACCTAGCATCAGAACACTACAGATTCCAGGAGAAAATATGGCCTGTCAAGACATTGATTTTGGAGTTCTAGCCTCCCAAACTTGAGACAATAAATTCCCTCTGTTTAACCATATCCATCGTGTGGTATTTATCATAGCAGTCCTGGAAAAACAAAGATACCTACTAACATAGTATGTCAAGTAGACACTTCAAGTACTTCATCACCTTTAATTTCCAAAATAGCCCTGTGTGAGTTCCTATTTAGAATGATGGAACTGTTTGGTAATGGTGATGGTAGCACAACATTGTGAAGAATTAACATCACTGAAATACATATTTGAATGTAGTTAAAAGGGGAAATGTTGGGTTGTACATATGATATTAGAATAATTTTTTGAACTATGAAGTCCACACAAATCCTCTTTGATTTCTTTTAGCAATGCTATGTAATTTTCTGTGTATAAGTCCTTTATGTTCCTAATTAAGTTCATTCCTACTTGATTCTTTTAGTTGTGATTTTGAATGAAATTTTTTTCCTTAATTGACTCCTCAGGTCATTTCTTGTGTATAGAAACATTACTGATTTTTGAACATTAATTTTATATTTTGCCTGCTTTTTGAATTTGTTTATTAGCTCAAGTAACTTTGTTGTAGATTTCTCAGGATTTTCCAAGTATAGTATCATGTCATCTGCAAATAATGAATGTTTCACATCTTCCCATGCAGCCAGAAACCTTTGAAGATGAAGAAGGTAAACACCTCCAGGGGAGCTTCATGAAACAAGAAGAGCTTCATTAAAACTAGCAGATGTCACCATGTCCTTTTCCAGCTGACAGAAGTGTTTTGGACCCATCAGCCTTTCCTGAAACAAGGTATTTTCCCCTGGATGCCTTAGTTGAGACGTGCCAATTTGAAACCCCAGAAAAGCCAAGTCCTTTAATCCTCTTTCAATATTGCTGGGTGGGAGCATTTGACTGTTCCCATGCAGATGTGACCTACCCAATTGTGGGTGGTAACTTTTGATTAGGTGATTTCCATGGAGGTGTGTCTCCTCCCATTGAAGGTGAAGTTGTTTACTGGAATCCTTGGAAAGAGGAAACATTTGGAGAGAGTCCCTTTTTGTAGAGCCATGAGAAAGCCAGTAGACACTGCCATGTTTGCCATGTGCCCTTCCAGCTGAGAGGGAAACATTGAATGTCATCAGCTTTCTTGAACCAAGGTATTTTTCCCTGGATGCTTTATTGGGCATCTTTATAGACTTGTAATTGGGACATTTTCTCAGCCTTAGAACTGTAAACTAGCAACTTATTAAATTCTCCTTTTTAAAATCCATTCCATTTCTGGTATATTGCATTCCAGCAGCTAGCAAACTAGAACAGGACATTTTCACAGCCTTAGAACTATAAACTTGCAACTTAATAATTCCCCTTTCAAACAGCCATTCCATATCTGATATATCACCTTCTGGCAGCTAACTAACTAGAAAAATGTAGTAGATTGTTTTTCTCTTGCTGTTTTCAGGATTTTCTGCTTCTCTTCAACATTTGACAGATTGATTAGTATGTGTCTTTGGTAGGCCTATTTGGATTTATCCTATTTACAGTTCATTGGGCTTCTTTGATTTGCATATTTATATCTTTTATAAGGGTTGGGAAGTTTTCCCCCTTTGTATCCTCAACTGATCACCCCAGCCCTTTACTCTTCTCCTTCTGGGACACTGATGATTCTCATATTTGTGTGCTTTGTTTTGTCCCATCATTTCCCTGAGATCCAATTCAGATTTTCTGTCTTTTTTGCCATTTGCTCATTTGTATGTTCAAAATCAGTTGTCCTATCCTCTAGTTCACATATTCATTCTTCTGCCTGTTCTGTGTTTTGTGTCTCTAGTATACTTTTTATTTGGTCTATAGCATCTTTAATCTCTGTGCTATCTGCTATTTTCTATTTATTCTTTCTAATTCCTCTTTGTGCTTGTCTAATGTCTTCTTGCTCTTCTTTATGTCATTAGCCATCCTACTGATTTTATTTAGTAGAGTTATATCTTTCATTAGTTGTTTCAAAGTCTGTGTCTCCTTGGGTGTTTTAATTTGGTCATTAGGCTGGCTATAACTGTCTGTAGCTTGATATGCTTAGTGATCTTCTATTGCCTTCTAGACATGTTAAATATTTTAATAAAATTACTTTGGAAGTTGATTTCCTTCAGTAATCTAAATCTTTGTATTTACAGCATGGATGTGGAGCAGGATGTGGGATGTGGGGTGTGGGATGGGACACAACAGTGTGGTAATGGGTTGGGGATGCTACACTGGTGCCTGTGAGCATTTAGTGCAGGGTGCAGGGTTGTGGAGGTGGGGTATGGGGATCATTGGAGGTGGGGTACAGCTTAGCCAGGCCTTGGAGTACAAAAGCAAAATTAGTGGAGCTAGGATTTTACTCCATATCATGCTAAAACCATGGAATTAATGTTAAAATCCACCTATTCTGGACATGTGACATTTTTGTTTTCCTTTTTAATTCCTGGAATTAATGTGCAAATCCACCTATTCTGGACATGTGACACCTTTGTCTCCCTTTTTTGCAGTCATATTAAACATTTTTCCATTAATAGGATACAATGGCATGTAGAAAAAGAACCAAGGCTAGAGATGATCACTTACAAGAAAATGTATAATGCTGGTCTTCAAGAAATATCTGTTGCTACCCAATGGACACTTTTAAAACAGTAGTTTCTAGACTTACTCATGTACATTGGAATATTCTGTGACTTTACCTACATGCTAGAGTACACCTGAGTAAATATGATAAATTTTATTGGTGAAGGAGAAAGCCCTAGTCATAAGTAATGTTTATAGCATGGTAAAAGTGTAATCAAGCATGATGTTTCATGGATGAATAGCAGTTGGATTAAGTGATATTAATTATTTAATTTAAAGATCATTTCAAATAAATGTGCAAGCAGAACATTTACTAAAATTGTCCTGAAGGTTTCAATTCATTTTCTCTATTAGAAAGAAAGTAAACTGTTATTTATCATCAATATAAAAACTCATCATATTCCAAGATGTCAATAACACTGAGAGAGTCTTTCAGTATAAAATGCAAGAATACTCCCCACCTAGGAATTTGTGACAAAGCATGCTTCAAGTGTCTGTGCATGAATGATTTTCAACTGGGTGACAGGATGGGTAAATATGCTAGAAATATCTCTTCAGTATCCCCAAAATTCATCTGGCTGCCCCTGCTACCTATCATTCTTAACACCATCCAGATATCCTGAACCAATTTCTCACAAACTCAGACTTGTCTCTATTTTGAAAGCAACTCTATTAAAACCCAATATATGCATGTATTATTCCCAGACACTTTGAAGATAGTAGCTTCTTGACTTAATTCAAGTCTATTTCTGGACCTGAATTATTACTACAACAGTCTTCTTGCTGGTTTCCAGTCATGGTCCCCTCAAATTGACCCAGTGCACTGCTGTCAAAATTTGCTTATGAAAATTCACATATGACCATGCCTCAACACCTGCTCAAAACACTACAAAACATCCCCCACCCCTTTGAACTACAGGATGAAATTTAATAATATGGCATGAACCCTTCATTATGCATCCCCTGCCTTATATTCCAGTTGTATCTCTCCTTACTCCCTACCTTACACTGTATGCTCCAGCAATTTCAAGCTACTTACAATGTTCTATTCACACAACACTTTGCATTTACTTGTGATTCTCCTCTACCTGGAAAAACTCCTAATTATCAACCCCTAGCTAACTCTTATTTATCCCTTAAGACTTAACTCAGGCATCACTCTTTCTGGAATCCTTCCTGATCGTTCCAGACTTGGTTGCTGCAAAATAGTTGGATCATCCTTGTCACTTTATCTGAGATGTTATTATTATTTATTTAGAGATTTATCTCCCTTACTAGAAGGCAAATGCCTGGAGAACATGAGCAATACATTTTTTTCCTCTACATCCACTATCTAGTGTGAGAAGTTTGGGATGTGGTTTTGGAAAACTCCCTTAGGACAGGTTCCATGGGGAAGTTCTAGTAAGATGATAGACAAACTAACTACATATATTTTTGCCTTTTTCCTCCCTATAAACTCCTATCCTAGGGTTCTCTACCAGCAATACAACCTTACGTTGTCATAACAATTTATAATTTTAAATTTTCACATATGCCCTATCAACAAAACTTGATAGTTAGACATTAGTGATTTTATGTCTAGGTGGGGAACTTGAGGAAGATAAATGTAAACTAAATAGCCATGATCAGAGATCTAGTGAGCATCAGAATCAGGAAAAGACCCCAGGTCTTCTCAGTATAATTGTGATATTCTCAACCTGGTCATTTGCTGCAAAGTATGTTTCAAATGCCTGTGCATGGATGATTCTCAACTGGGGTGACAGAATGACCAAATATGTTAGAAATACCTCCACGTATTCCCCATATTCACATGGTTTTCCCTGCTGCAAGTTTTGCTCCCGGATACTCAGGTATCCCGCTCCAGCTACCCAAGAAGCTCAGTTATACCTCCATTTTGAAAACTCAATATATGCACAGTGCATATACAGTATGGGAGAAAAAGAAGATTAAAAAAACAAATAGTCTTTTGAGACTTCTTTTTTAGGTATTCACTGATGTCAAGAATTCCATGTGTACCTTAGTTATTTCAATTTAGGATTCAGGCATGTTTCTGGCTGCATGTAGGACTAAAAGATTGACTTTAGCATGCTATGTAGATGAATGTTTTAGTTTTCTTGACTGCTCAAGAAAATACAACCAAATGAGTTCTCTTAAACATTTATTTTATCATGATTTGAGGATGGGAAAAGTCCAAATCAAGTTGTCAAGGTAATGCTTCTTCCTGAACACTGTGACACTCTGGGACTGGTGGCTAGCAATCCTTGGTCCTCAGCTTGTCATATGACAAGGCACATGGCAGCATTTCTTGGTCTTTCCCTTCTCTTCCAGGTTCCATTCATGCTCAGCTTTTTGCTTCCTGTGGATTTCTTTCTTTCTCTGAATTTCATACGACTTCAGTAATAGGCTTCAGTAATAGGATTAAAACTCATCCTGATTAAGGTGTGTCACACCTTATCTGAAGTAAGGTCATCAGAAGATTTGATTTACAATGGATTTATGCCCCAGTGATGAATTAAACTGAAGAACATGGTTTTCTGGGGTACTTACAGCTACAAACCACCACAATGAGGGACTAATATTTTCTTAAGAAAATCTCAGAAGAGGGAAGTTTCAGTTTTCTAGAGGCTGAAATTTCCCCAGGAAATCTCATCCTGTGAAAAGGGCAGTTTCAAACAGGGCAGAGATTCAACTAGAAAAGGGCTTACCATTTCTGCTACCCTCAGGATTTGACTTCAGACTGAAGGGAAAGTAGGATTTGAAGTTTCGTTCACATTCTCTATCCTACTCAACCAGCAGGGCATGAAAGAAGCCAGCAATTCTGAAAAGCAGCTCTGTTCATAGACAAAAGATAATTTGTGGCAAGAATCCCTCTTTGGTTGTGTTTCTGGGAATTGAGTGTAGTGATGCAGAAACATATGTTGCATAATAAGGTTCTTCCACAGTTAATAACAATCTGCACATCAACTTGGAAAAATTCTTGAAAATTTAAGTGAAAACAGTTTAGAAAGTCAGAAAAATGTGTAATTCTGTTTGACATGGTTTGTGAAACACCTAATCCTGTGATATACATAATCCATAGGTATCAGAATGATGGGAAAAGAGTCTTACTGATTTTCTCCTTTGGTCTTTGATGCTTGCCGCCTTCCAGGCATTGTTCTGACCTAAAAATGTGTTGAAGCTGCTGAGAAACATGCAGACCTGTTAAAAACTATTATAATTTGATGCTCTTCTTAACCTGATTGCAAGCTAGCTTGCCTCCTGGAATGTAGGGCTGTCATCATATATTCCCAGACTGGCTTGTCAGGTTAGCTTTTAGCTTTCACTCAACCTATCGATAAAGATATGGGATGTTATAGCAAGAAAAATGTTTAAGCTCACACCATGGTGTAAAGCAAATGAACAATACTACAAATGACAGCCACAATTTATAGTAGACCAGCAAATTAAATTAAAGATTAAGGACTGTGGAGGAATCAATCAAATAAATAATCAGGGTTCTTTTCTCTGTAAGATAAAATAGTATGTATCTGTAAGGGAAAAATAATAAGTCAGTGGAAAAGCACACACATAATGACAGTCATGTGAATGGAGGCAAGAGGGTTAGGAAAATGGTAGTTTGGGGGAGGCATGTGACGAAATGCTTATTTAAAAATTTAATGCTTGAATTTGTGAGCTATTTTAGTATGTCTAGGCTCCCAAGTTCATTGCTAAAAAGATGTGGGGCTGAGGAATATTCCATGGTGTCAGTCTTGTGGGATTCTTTCTTCTCAGTAGAATAGGTAGTAACATTTTGTCTCCTCAGCCCCCTCCAAAGTAGAAATAAAGATTCAAAGCCCATAGGCTTACCAGCAGGACTCCTTTGCCCTCTCAGCAAGTATTTAAGATTATGGTTGATAAACAAGAGAGGGAAAGGAAAAGTAACAATTTAAATATAACAAGGGGGATTCATAGGAGGAATGAGGGGAACATGAAATGGGAGGATAAAGAAGAAACTTCTTGTAAAACAGAGTTTCTCAATCAGGGTTTTATAGCAACTTGGGGTTTTATAAGATGTGATTTGGGATTCTATGAGAGATGGTTACTGAAAAAAATTAAACAGGGTTTTGAAATTTTGTGCTACGGGGAATGCTAGCACTTATGGTGTTGGGACTTCATAACTTTGTTTGCAATTCATTAGGTGTCTTTTAGCCCTGTATGGTAGAATGTGGATTGATTATGTTCCCTTAGTTGAGTTCATTTTCAGTTTCTGAAACAAGAAAAGGGAATCCAGTGATGATTGGAAGACAGAGAAGTATACAGGGAAAGTCTTCAACCTGGGATGCTGAGCTGACATTTATGAAAGTCTGGGGAAGAAAGGAGAATCAGGTAGGAAGATTTTCAGATTGCAAGGCAGCTCCATAAAAAGTCACAGCCAGCCCTATGAGAATGATGCTCTAAGAAATCACATTCAGAGATTCTCCTTGGACATAAATTACAAGAACCTGTTTCCCTACCATCCTCAGTCATTTCTTAGGGGTTGCCTTATTAGAGGATGGCTGTGGTTCAAACACTTCAATACATCCTCCTTACACCTGATTGTCAAGTTCTTCCTTATAAGGGGATCCAACACACCTCCATGGTTGCCACATCTCATCCCTATACTGCATGAATCAATTTTTTGATATACATCTAGGTCACAGCTTCTCCAGATTCCAACTGTCCTCCCTTCCTGTGGGAAAATTTAGAAGAGAGAGATGAATGGGATGGAGCATAGCAATCAGGCTCCCTCCTTCACTGTTCTTTCTACATATCCATTTTCTGCTTGTCCCAGGGTCTGATCTGATGATGTGATGTAAACCCACATTCCAGAGGTTGCTGTATATTCTTCTGAGGCCAGGGTTGCTGCATTTTCCCACCCACAGTCACAATTAGGCAAGAGAGTACAAAAAAAAAGCACTGCAGTGGAAATTCCAGGTTCCGTGCATATTCTTCCCTTCCCCCACTGCTTAAAAAATTTTCACACTCAGTGTCCACTTCCATATACCCACCCACATATTAGTCCCTAGCAGTCCTCCTTGTCTCTGGTCTTCCAGTCCTTTTTCCTTCAGATTTCTGAACAGCTGGTCAGGCCATTGCCACTGTCCACACTTCTGTACATATTCTCATCTAAGGCCATGTCTCATTCCACACAGAGTGGATGACCAGGTGCACTGCCTGTCTCTTTGCCCATTGGGAATTATTTTTGCTCATTTTTTCCTGTATTTCAAGACTTCTCTAAATGTGGTTACATTGTAGCCACTGCTCATTTTTGGTTTGTATTCACAAAGCAAGCTGACCCATCTCAGGAGCCAATCTCAAGGATTTTCCTTCTCCCTCTTTATGGTCATAGGTTCAAGCTCTCTGAGGGAGGGACACCGGTATAATCACATGGGATGACATGGGAATCTGTGCTACCTGCCCTTGCAGCTTTTACTCATAGCCTCAGTTTCTACTTGGGCTTCAACACAGATGTACTGTTTGGATCTTACAAAGCACTGCTGCTGGCCTATCTGGCAGAATCCAACTCATAATGAGAAGTTACAGATGCTTAGTCCTTAGTGTCCCATGGTCAAGTCTTCCATCTCTATTGAACAGACAATTTGTCAGGAGTTGGTTCTCAAAGGGTATATAATTCTCTGCTGCAAAGGGCATGTTCCTACCCCAGAACCCCAGGGGCCTGAACTGGTATTCTTCCACTGGCACTTGCCAAAAAACTCTATTCCCACCACTGACACCTCCATTACAAAATTTCTGCTGGATTGTATGGCTCATGTTGCTAGGCTATTTGCATCACAACCTAAACCTACTGCAGAGCCCATTCCTGATCCAACCCAAAACAAAGCTGCAAGCTGTTCCTGCCCTTTGATATATGGGCCAGAGTAGTATTCCAAAGTAGTAAATATATTGCCTCTAGAACCCAAATCAGTCTACAGGGCATTGCTCTTCCTACTTAGTAGGGAATGCAAGAGGCAGCAATTTGCCTTTACTTTGAAGGGGATATTTTTATACAATACAGGCCACCGAACCCTTAAAAGATAATCGAAGTGACAGGTCTCTAAATCTCTAGCTATTACCTCCCACATTGTAGAGCATATGCATCTTACCAAGACCACTGACATGCTAGCCACCACATGCTCACCCTGTCTGCTCAACATCACATCATCACTGTAATGGATCAGCGTGATATTCTGTGGGATGTCCAGACAGTGCAGATCTATTCTGGTTACATTATGACAGAGAACAAGAGAGTAAACACAATTATGGAGCAAAAATATGAATGCAATTTGTCATTCATTCCAAAGGAATGCAAAATGTTTCTGATATAAAACAATGCATTTTCCATACATACATACCATATGCCTGAGGTATGGCAATCTGCTCTGGCAAAGAAATCACATCTGTCACAATAGGGCTTCTACTTGGATGAGCCTGCAGTGGTGCAAAGTCATCCTCCAAGATCCATGTCTTTGCAGGAGAAAGACTTCTGAATTTAATGGAGATATAACAGCAGCAACAACTCTGCATCCCTAAGCTCCTTAGAGTAATACTAATCTCTACCAGTATTTTGATTCACTATATTTTGGCAGGGGCATAGAATGTGCAGTTTCTCAGACTTCTACTTGATTAGGCTGACTCCATAGTCCAAGGATCTCTGGTGGGAGTATTCCAAATTCCAAGTATGTCAATACCAATTATATATGCAAAGACCTGGGAACTGACCACCAGGTTAACTCACAGAACCAGTACTTCAACTATTAAATTCAACTTTGGCCAGGACTTCATTTATTACCTGGTCCCATAGGTCTCCACTCTCACAGGGGATGTGATGATACTTTGTGTCTTCAGGTAGTCTCACATCAGACCCTGCTTCCATAGTTCTCAACATTTCTGGATATCCCAAAACACAGTTATCTGACTAAATGGTTATAGGTGTCTTTGAGGAAAGACTGGGGTGGCCAGGACAGACTACACTTGCCATGGTATTGTATGGTCCTTCCTATTCAGTAGTTCCTCCTAAAACAATTAAGAAATGTTGTTCTAGAGGATGGGGAAGCAGAGTAGAAGGGACTCAAGGACAAGTTGTCCCTGACTAGGAACACAGATGGATGTTTGAATGTAGCAGCATAAGTATTTGTAGTCTGCATCCATTCAACAATGACATGTCTGGTATCAGCCAAGAGAAATAAAATTGTTAAGATCCAGCTACTGTATGGGGATTCTTGTTCCTTCTGAGAAAATGATGATTAATCTCATGCCACTCAGCCATTAATTACAAATAACCCACCCACATAACCAGCATTCAGTAAGAAGGTGTTACAGCAGAAACTCTGTATCCTCTCACTTCAGTTTATCTTTCTGCATCTTCTCAGTTCTACATCTGTTACTTTGCCTCTGTGTTTCATGTCACACTTGCACTTTGGTAGGTAAGAGATGGAACTCTGCTCCATTATAATTTGTAATGCAGACACCACATGCAGACACCACACACACACACACACACACACACACAATAAAACACATAAAAAGACACACATTCCCCACATGATTGCTGATAGTCTGCTCTTTAATTGTCCTGGAAATACATAAGCTTCCCTTTTACAGGAGCAAGGGTTGGAGACACAGGAGATGGATAAGTGTCAAGATGAAGGTAGAAAGGAAGAATCTCACCATCTGACCAGAATAAATAAGACAGAAGCAGTGAGAATGTACCTAAGATACACCTTTTAAAGGAATCCCCCACCCCCATGACAGAAAGAAAGTAGACTTCTGGTAACCAGGAGAGGAAATGGGATTGCTTACAAATTATAATGGAGCAGAGTTCCATCTCTTACCTACTGAAGTGCAAGTGTGACATGAAACACAGAGGCAAAGTAATAGATGTAGAACTGAGAAGATGCAGAAAGATAAACTGAAGTGAGAGGATACAGAGTTTCTGCTGTAACACCTTCTTGCTGAGTGCTGGTTGTGTGGGTGGGTCATTTGTAATTAATGGCTGAGTGGCATGAGATTAATCATCATTTTCTCAGAAGGAACAAGAATCCCCATACAGTAGCTGGATCTTAACAATTTTATTTCTCTTGGCTGATACCAAACGCATCATTGTTGAATGGATGCAGACTACAAATACTTATGCTGCTACATTCAAACATCCATCTGTGTACAATCCACTCACCAGAGAGAATTCATTTGCTTTACAGGCTATGAAGTACATGCACTTCTGTTCCATTTGGGTCTCCTCACAAGTTTCTTTGGAAAAAAAGAAGAAAAAAGAGAGAGAGCCAGTAAATTTTGGACCAAATCCTAGATTTCTAATGATGCCAAGACAATAGGGAAAACATATAATTTGTTAAGTACCCAAAGAACCCTAAAGCATAAATACTTTAACACATAGAAAACATTTTCAAACATTTCCTCAATTGTAACAGATGGTTGAGCAATAAATTTTTATTTCAAGCTGAAGGATGTTATGCAGAAATATCTGGCTGGAGCCCAGGCTGGCCAAGATATTATTTCTTTGTTCAGAGAAGGCTGTGTCTGAATTTGTGAACTGTTAGAATTGCTCACACTTGCTAACTTGGTGAAAATATGATTATAGAAATAGAAATTCTTAGTATAATGAAATTTCAGAAATAAAAGGGACCAGACCTCCATATTCCTCTCATTTTAAAGATGAAACAAACAAAACAAACAACAAAAAGAGAACAACAGGAACAGCTAAGCTAGGTTAAGTGGTTTTCACCAAGCCACACAGACTAACTAATTTCAGAGCTGGAATTCAAACTTTAAAAACCTGTTTTTTTGTCAAGTGCTATTTCCTTCACCATTACATATGTGATGCCAACAGCAACAATGACATTCTCAAGGAGACAGAAATAAGTTGTACAGTGCCACTCAGCTATTCCTTAACAAAACTTTGTATACATCCAGGTCTTCTCACTCCATATTCTATGATTTCTGCACTACACTGAACACAACAGTTTATAAAAGAATTCCCAGACTTGTTAGTTCCTATAGGAAAGAGCAAGGGACAGAGAACAGAGCAATAACTTTGGAATTAAATAGACACCTAATTTCTAATCTCAATATTGTCTCCTGCTCTCAGTGTACACTTTGGTAACAGAAAATTCTCAAATATCAGAACATTAGTAAATCATCCATAAAATGGGGACATTACACCAACATCTTAGAATTGATATGATTTTTGTTTGCACGGGCAGGCATTGGGAATTGAACCTAGGTCTCCTGCATGGCAGGTGAGGACTCTGCCTGCTGAGCCACTATGGCCTGCCCTGATATGAATTTTAAATGTGAATATATGAACGAAAGAATATATGTAAATATCTTCTGTAGTTCCTGGTACATATTAGGTACTCAGTAGCCACCACTTGAGCTAGTTGCTCATGGTATTGCTTACTAGATGTCCATAATTCTCCTTCTCTATCAATCAAGATTGAAGACACCACTCAAATGTCATTTTGTTGGTTACTCTGAGAACTATTTTCCAAAATGATCTACTGAGTCATCCACAAGTATTTCCATGAAAATGCATCTATGACATTGTTATCTTACTACTCGTTCATGTTTAAGCATCACATGCCATTTCTTAAACATTGAGCTTATTGAGAGCAGGGGCTGATTTTCATATCATTTGTTCAGACCCAGCACTAAATATAGACCTGGATCTCTACATAGTGGGTGCTTAATAATTTTTTGGTCGTTGTTGGGGGACAACTGGGATTGAAAATATTTAATTGTGGAAATAGTGGATTAGTGACACCATGAACACTAATTTGCTAGTACTGACATGCATTTTCTGTTTTTCTTGGTGTTTTAGTTTTTTTTTTTCTCAAGCAAATAGTATGAAGTGGGAAGGGTTAAACATTGGCAATTTATTAGCTCACAGCTTTGAGGTTAGGGAAAAAGTCCAAATCAAGCCATCATCAAGATGATGTTTTCTCCCCAAAGACTGGCATTCTAAGGCTAGCTGCTGACTTCTGCTTATATGCAGCTCTAGTAATAGGATTAAAACATCTTTGACTGAGGTGGTATACACTTTAACTGAAGTAACCTCATCAAAAGATTCTGCTTCCAATGGGTTCACATCCACAAAAATGGATTGAATTTAAAAACATGTCTTTCTGGGGTACATGCAACTTCAAACCACCACACTTAGGATGGAGAAAAATTAAAATTATTTCCTTTTTTATGCTTACTCTTTCTGTTTTTATTTTGACTTCTCACTGATATCTGAGAAGACAAAATGAAAAAATGGAAGACAAGATGTGCTGTTATAAAACCAGCACAAGAACCAATTTGATCTATATATAAAAAGGAACAACAGGAAAAAGCCAAAGAGATCATTGTGAAAATGAACTATCTTGGTTTGCCTGGCTGCTACAACAAAAACCACACAATGGTTGGCTTAAATGACAAGCATTCATGGACTAACAGTCTTAAGGCTAGAAATCAGTGCTGTTGGAATATGTTTTGTACCCCAGAAAAGACAATGTTCTCTTAATTTATTCTTGTAGGAGCAGACCTATTGTGGATAAGTCTTTTTGATTAGGTTGTTTCAATTGAGATGTGACCTAGTCCATTCCAGGTGGGTCTCAATCCTTTACTGGAGTCCTTTATAAAAGCATAAAAAGCAGAGGCATTTTGGAAAGAGCTCAGAAAGGAGATAAACTAAGAGGGAAAAAACACCCAGACACATTTGGAGACAGCCATTGAAACCAGAACCAGGAGAGAAGGACCAGGAGATGTCATCATCTGCCTTCCCATATGACAGAGGAGCCCTGAATGCCAACAGTATTTCTTCAAGGAAGGTTTCTTCTTCTTGATGGCTTAATTTGGACATTTTCATGGACTTAGAACTGTAATTTTGTAGCCTAATAAATTAAAAAAGTGACACATTTCTATACATTGCATTCCAGAAACTTTAGCAAACTGAAACAGATTTTAAAACCAGAGACGTGGATGCTATGTTTGGTAAATACCAAAAATGTTAGAATGGCTTTATAAATGGATAAGGGGAAAATTCTGGAAGAACTATGAGATGCTTGATAGGAAAGGCCTAGATTGCTTTGTGTAGACTGTTTGTAGAAATATGGATGCTCAAGATTCTTACAATGAGGGCTTTGGCAGAAATGATGAAAGCGTTATTGCAAACTGGAAGAAAGACAATCCTTGTTTTAAAGTGACAGAGAATTTGTCAAAATTGAGTCCTGGTGTTGGATGAAAGGCAGAATTTTAAATTGATGTGCTCAGATATCTAGCTGAATTAATTTTCAATCTAAATATAGAAAATGCTGCCTGGCTTCTCCTTGCAGCATATAGGGAAAGATTACTTGATTCAGGTCAATACGGGAAGGCGTGTGACTGGTGTGTACTGGTCATTGTCCCAAGTTCCATTACTTCCAACTTCTGATGCCAGTAGTTTCCTCTCCAAGCATCTGTGGAACTTCACTTATCTCCTCCAGGACACATCTCTGGGTTCTGTTTTGCTTAGCATCACATGGGAAGGCACATGGTAATGTCAGCTGTGCTCTACATCTTCAAACTTCTGTGTCTAGGTGTCTCTGTCAGTTCTGAAGCAATTGTGTCTTCTGGGGCTTCTACATTTCTGAATGACTGGATCTGAGGTTTCTGAAAAATATTTCCTCTTTTAAAGGACTCCAGTAAACTACCTTAGACCCACATTAAATGGGAGGTGTCAAATCTTCATCTAATCAAAAGTTCACGCACACAATTAAGTGGCTCAATCTCCATGGAAACAATCTAATCAAAGATTCCATCCTAAGCAATATGCCTGGTCCAACTAGATTGGATTAGGAAAAGGGCATAGCTTTTCTGGAGTACATAGCTTTAGACTGGCACATCATCTAAAAATTTATAATGTTAATCTTCTTCCAAGCCTTCCCAGAAAAGCTACATCTTTTTATGAGGTTAACTGTGCATTGGAGAAATAGAAATGATCACACATTTTTGGGATTATTTGACAATGACTTGGAAGTGACATTCCTTCCAGGAAACACAAAGCATCACTGTGGCTCACTGGGAAGACTAGAGGCTTATGGAGATTAAGTGATCAATGGGTTTTTAGCTCAGGTCCATCTCACAGTGTATCCAGTGGTTCCTGTGACCATTCTGTGGTCATTTCTCCAGTTCCTGAATGCATAATAGACAGAGCAACTGGCAGAATCCCCACAATGATTCTCTGACTTGTGAAATGTAGCCTAATATGGTAGTAAGGGTCACATGGAAACCACTAGATCTGTCTCTACCTAGCAATATAGTAAATCAAGAGCAATACCTCATTCCTGGAGAGCTTACAGGGATCAATGCAACCATCAAGTACTTGAAGCTTGCCAGGTGGTGATTCCCACCAAATCCCCATTCAACACTCCTATTTGATCTATGCGGAAAACATATGAAGCTCAGAGGATTGAAAGTGGATGATCATAAACTTAATTAGATGTTGACTACAATTACATTTGTTGTTCCAGATGTGATATTGTTGCTTGAGCTAATCAACACAGCCATTGTTTTATTTCTCAGTTATTTATTGTAAGGCCACCAGCAAGAGTATTTCTTCCTGAAAGAATATATCTTTCAGCTGGAGAATATTCCAACTCTCCAGACCCATGTCATAATCTAGTCTGCAATGATCTTGATCCCACAAGGTATCATATTGGTCCATTTTATTGGTGATATGCTTTTTAGATCTATTGAGCAATAAGTAGGAAATATTCTAGACTTATTCATAAAGCACTTGCATGTCATGGTTGGAGATAAATCCCACAAAAATTTCAAAAAGTCCTTCCACCTCTGTGAAATCTCTAGATCTTCAGTGGTGTGGGGAGTGTAAGAGGATACCCCTGCAAAGGTGATGGATAAGCTATTGCATATGCCCCCTCCTAAAACCAAAAAAGATACACGATACCTATTTTGCCTGTTTGCATTTTGGAGACAGCATATTCCATATTTGGATATGTTACCCCATCCCATTTACTGAGTGACCTAAAAAGCTGCTCATTTTGAGCAGTGACTGAAACAAGAGAAGCCTGTGCAACAGGCCGAGGCTGCTGTGTATTCTACCCTGCCACTTCTTCCATATGATCCAGCAGATCCAATGGGACTGGGCATGTCAGTGGTAAAAATAAGGGTGCTCTCTGGAACCTTTTGCAGTCCCTATAGAAGAGTCACAGTACAGGACTTTAAGATTTTGGAACAAAACCTTGCAATCCTCTTTAAATAACTACTCTCCTTTGGAGAAACAGCTTTTAGCCTGCTACTGGCCATTAGTAGAGGAAAATGCTTAACCAAGGGCCACCCAGTTACCATGAAACCTGAGTTACCCATCATGAATTGGCTGCTGTGTGACCTAACAAGCCACAAATTTGGGTGTGCAAAGCACTCGATCATAAAATGGAAGTGGTAATATGAAATAAATTTTAAGCAAGCCCTGAAAGCATGAGTTATATGAAGAAGTGGCCTGGATATCCATTGCCCTCACTCCTGCCACATTACCTTCTTTTTACTAACCCACAGTTATGACTTATTGTGGAGTTCCTTATAAACAGTTGAATGAGGAAGAGGAATCTCTGGCCTGGTTTACAGATGGTTCTGTATGATATACTGGAACTACCCAAAAGTGGACAGCTGAGGCACTCAATCCCTTCTTGGGATATCCTAATTGGACAATGGTGAAGGGAAATCCTCCTGATGGGTAGAACATTGAGGAGAATACCTGCTTGTTCATTTTGCTTCAAAGGAATAATGGCTGGAGGTATATTTGCATGCTGATTCATGTTCTATTTCCAATCATTTGGCTCAATAATCAGGGACTTAGAAGGAACATGGTTGGAAAATTGGTGACAAAGAGCTCTTGAGGAGAGCTATGTGGATAGATCTTTCTGAGTGAGCAATAACCATGGGGATATTTGTATCTTATGTGAATGCTTATCAGAGGGTAACTTCAGCAGAGAAAGTTTTAATCATCAACTGTATAGGATAGCCTGTACTGTGGTATTTTACCCCATATACTCCTTTCATTGCCCAATGGGCCCATGAACAGAGTAGCCAAGGTGATAGTGATGAAGCTTGTACATGAGTTCAACAACAGGACATACAAATCACCAAGGCAGTTCTAGCAACAGCGATTGATCATTGCCTAATATACCAGAAGTATAGGAACACTTATTTCCCAATATGGCACCATTCTCCAAAGTGATCAGACTTTTAAATGGTGGGAAGTTGATTACATTGGACCACTTCAATCATGGATGGGGCAGTATTAGATTCTAATTAGAGAGACACACTCCAGATATGGGTTTCCCTTCCCTTCCCACAGTATTTCTGTCAAAACTACCATCTGTGGACTTATAGGATGCCTTATCCGGTATCATGGTATTGCACACAACATTGCTTCTGAAAAATGTACCTACTTCATGGTAAATTATGAGAATTGTGGATATGGCACATGCTCATGGAACTCACTATCATGACATGTTCCCCATTATCCTGAAACAGTTGGATTGATAGACTGGTGCAATGGTATTTAAAAAAACAATTATGGTGCCAACTGGGTGGTAGGGCCTTGCGGTGATGGGACAATATTGCCCAGGGGCTGTATATGCTTAAATCAGCATCCATTCTGTGGTGGTTTGAAGCTGCTATGTGCCCCAGAATAGAACATGTTTTTAAATCCATTCCTATGGATTTACCTATTGTAGGTGGGATTTTTAGATTGGGTTGTTTCAATTGAGGAGTTGCCCTAAGGTGGGTCTTAATCCTTTTACTGGAGTCCCTTACAGAGATGAAATTTAGAGAAGTTCACAGAGAAAAACCCCAAGATACTAAAAGAGGACTCACAGAAGCTCAGAGAGAAAGCCACTGGAACCAGAACATGAAAACAATGAAACCCAAGAGCAGGACAAGGAGATGCTGGTCATGTACATTCTCATAGGACAGATTTCTCCCAGATGCCAGATGCCTTCTTCAGAGAAAGTGTCATGTTGTGCAGGGTTGGTCTTAATCTGCTTACTAAAGTCCTTTAGGAGTGATAAATTTTGGAAAAAGCACAGACACTTGGAGAAAAGAAAATGCCCCTGGAGATGCTAAGCTAAGAAATGAAATCCAGTTTGTCCCAGAGAAGCTAAGAGAGTAAAATATCTCAAAGATATTTGTCACAGATTCTTAGAGAGTAAAATATCTCAAAGATAAGAAGACCCAAAAGACATGCAGAAAATGTTACTAGTATGAGAAGCTGAAAGCAACAAACTGGGAGTGATGAGCAGCAAATACCAACTCCATGCCTTCCCTGCTGACAGAGATGTTCCCGATGCCAGCAGCATTTCTCATAGTTCAGGTATCATCTTGTTGATGTCCTAATTTGAACATTTCCAATGCCTTAGAATAGTATATTTGGAACCTAATAAATCCCCTTTGTAAAAACCAACCCAGGGTGGGCCATGATGGCTCAACAGGCGGACTTCTTGCCTTCTGTGCTGAAGACCCAGGTTCGATTTCTAATGTCTGCCCACGCCAAAAAAAAGAAGCCAACTCATTTCTGGCATACTGCATCCTGACAGCTTTAGCAAACTAAAGTGGCTTTTGGTACCAGGAGAGGGGTGCTGTGATTTACAAATACCAAAAATTTTAGAATGGCTTTTTACATGGATAAGGAAAAGATTGTGGAAGAATTGCAAGAATTCTTACAAAAAAAGGCCTAAATTGTTTTGAAGAGACTATTGATAGATATATAGGGTCTAAATATACCTCTTATTAGGCCTTAGACAATGATCAATGTGTCATTTCAAAGGAAGAAAGGTGACCCTTGTTAAAAAGTGGCACAGAAATTGCCAAAATTGATTCCTGGTGTCGGATGGGAAGCAGACCTTGAAAGCAACAAGCTGTCATATATAGCTGAAGAAATTTCCAAACTAAATGTGGAAAATGTATCTTGGCTTCTCTTTGCAGCTTATGTGAAATCTGAGAAGAAAGGAATAAGCTGAAAACTAAACTTTTGGGTACAAAGAAACCAGAAATTGATAGTGACCCACTTGAGGATTTCACTAAATGTGGAATCAGTCAGCCATTTCTGCACAAGCCAGGATTGGAAAAGGTGTTATCCAGAAAGGACTTGTAGAAAGTCTTATTGTCTGATGGTTCTGAACTCTGTATGCTGCATGCCAAGCCAAGAATTCTTTCGTGAGATCTGTATAAATGGAACCACTGCCAATCTGAACTAAAAGGGGCAAAAAGGGACAGATTGAAAGAAAAATGACTTCAAATGCATAACCAAGAAAGCTAAGGTTTCAAGCTGGGAAATCCTAGGCCAAGAGAATGGACCCACCCATACATATGGAGAGAGTGAGATTGCACTAAACTTTACATAGTGTGAAGCACATTCTCTGAGGATTGAGGAGAGCCTAGTTGTCACCCCCCTGTTTGGTAGAAATTCAGTGTGTGCCCCATAGATGTCAGGAGTCTTTATGCTACCCAAATGCCTAAGGATGGTGGAGAAGAGAAAAAGGTGGTCTCCCCAATGCTTATATATGTTAAAACCCTCAAACTAATTATTTGTAGAGAGCAGAGCCACTGCACAAGCACTTTGAAAGGGTGGGACCACAGCTCTCTCAAGTCCTGAGGAAAAAATGTCATTCTATAAATAATTCTCAGCCTTTGAAATGTAATGGAGCTTGCCCTGAAGGTTTTAGGAACTGTTTGGAACTTTAACCCCTTTTTCCTCCCAGTTTCTCCCTATGGAATTGGGACTGTTTATCCTGTGACTCTCTCCCATGTACACTGGAGGCAGATAACTTGTTCTGAGTTTCACAGGTCCACAGCCAGAGGAGAACTTAGCCTTAGGACTGATCATGCTTGTAACTGACTTTGATGAGACTTTTTACTGTTGTTACTTTGTATTGTATTTGTATTGTTACTGAAATGATTTAAAGCTTCTGTAATATTGTGATGAAATGAATGTATTCTGCATATGGAAAGACCATGACTTTTTGGGGTACAGAGAGTATAATATGCTGGTTTGAAATGTATGTATCCCAGAAAATCCATGTTCTTCTCATTCAATCTTGTGAGGCCAGATCCGTTGTTGGGTGGGAATTTTGACTGGATTGTTTCTATGGAGATGTGATCCCATCAATTCAAATGTGGGTCTTAATTCATTTATTGGAGTCCTTTAAAAGGTGGACATTTTGGATAACACATAGATGCTTGGAGAAAAGAAAATGTCTCTTGAAATGCTAAGCAAAGAGATCAAATCCAGAGTTTGCCCCAGAGAAGCTGAGAGGACCCACAATTGCTTAGAGAGAGAAACATCCCAGAGACACTAAGAGAAGACCTGCATGACACACAGATAAAGCTACTGGAACCAGAAGCTGCAAGCAATGAACTAGCAACAAGGACCATCAGACACCAGCCTCATGCCTTCCCAGCTGGCAGAGGTGTTCCAGCTGCCAGAGGCCTTTCTTCAGAGTTCAGGTTTCATCTTGTTGATGCCTTAATTTGGACATTTACAAGGCCTTAAAATGGTAAATTTGTAACCTAATAAATCTCCTTTGTGAAAACCAGTCCATTTATGGTATGTTGCATTCTGGAAACTTTAGCAAACTGAAACGGTCAAAATTAACCCTAGTGATCCATTAGAAAAATGTTTGCTCCCTGTCCCTTCAATATTTTTTAAAAAATATTTTTATTGACAAATCACACACATAGAGTCCATACATGGTATACAATCAATGGCTAACAATATCATCACATATATATTTGTGTATTCATCACCATGATCATTTTTAGCATATTTGCATCAGAAATAAAAATAAAAAAGAAAATACTCAGAAAAAGAAATAAAAAGAATACAGAAAAAGACTCAAGTATCCCTTTCCCCTTACCCCTCCCTCTCATTGACCACTAGTATTTCAATCTACAAAATTTATTTTGCTCCTTATCCTCCTTTAATTATTTATTTTTTTATCCATATTTTTCTAACTCATCTGTCCATACACTGGATGAAAGAAGCATCAAACACAAGGCTTTTACAATCACACAGTCACATTGTAAAAGCTGTATATTTATACAATTCTCTTCAAGAATCAAGGATACTGGAACACAGCTCAACAGTTTCAGGTATTTCCCTCTAGCCATTTCAATACACCATAAACTAAAAAAGGATATCTATATAATGCATAAGAATAACCTCCAGGATAACCTCCCAACTCTGAAATCTCTCAGCCACTGAAACTTTATTTTGTCTCATTTCTCTTTTACCCCTTTTGCTCAGGAATGCTTTCTCAATTTCATGTTGCTTGGTCCTGGCTCACCCCAGGAGTTCTGTCCCATGATGCCAGAGAGATTTTTATCCCTGGGAGTCATGTCCCACCTAGGGGGGAGGGAAATAAGCTCACTTGCCAAGTTGACTTAGAGAGGCCACATCTGAGCAACAAAAGATGTTCTCTGGGGGTGACACTTAGGCATAATTATAAGTAGGCTTAACCTATCCTTTGCAGGAATAAGTTTCATAGGGGCAGATCCCAAGATTGAGGGCCTAGCTTATAAATGTAGTTTTCCCCACTGCTTGTGAGAATATCAGGCATTCTGCAAATGGGAAAGGTGGATATTTCCTCCTTTCTCCCCAGTGCCCCAAGGGGACTTGAAAATACTTCTTTATTCACTGCCCAGATAACTCTGGGAAAAATTTGGTTATCACACTAACCTGGAGTATCCCAAAAGATCTCATGCCCTAGTCAGGATTCCATGTAATTATGGTGTTCAACTAAACTTACCAACAAGATAAATTAGGTAATGCAGTACCAAAATATAAATTTTGCACCAAATAAACATATCTCCTTTTGGTCTCAGACAGAAGTTGAGGTTTTAAAATATGGATGATATCATCCTTTACCTTGTATTCTGATCTACCTGATTCATAAACAGATCAGCTTCATTCATATCTCTACTTGAAGTCTGATCCCTTTTTCAATTTTTAAACAGTTCTGCATGGGATAGTAATGACTTTCATACCTTCAGGGCTCTCACTCTGAGTCTCAGGTGTCACATAAATACCCAAAGTTTCTGGAAATGACCCAGTTATAAACAAACAGCTTAGTATCTCAGAATTTAGAAATAACAGTTACAACTCCTGAATATATGTGACTGCTGTAAAAGCTTACAATCCAGGACCATTTATAATAGGCCCCAACATGATAACCCATGCTCTTGACTTCAATTCACCAAGTTTTTATCTTGTAGTTGGTCCATATGAGTGAGACATGGTAGTATTCGCCATCTGTTTTCTGACATTTCAGTCAACATAAAGTCCTTAAACTTCATTCACCTGGTTGCCTGCTTCACAACTTCAAGCCTTCTTGTGGCTGCTCAGTAGTCCATTGCATGTATACACCACAGTTCTCCTTTCTTTCCATATGTCATTGTACCCTAAGGCCACGTCCATCCATTGTGGATCTCAAACACTGCCACCATAAACACCAGGGTACAAATGTTCATTCATATCCCCCCACTCAGTTCCTCCAGGAATACCCTGAGCAGTGGGGTTTCAGGATCCTATGACAACACCCCCCAGTCTCCTGGGGAACCACCACACCCTACAAGGGGCTGCACCTCTCAGTTTCCCTAACAACAGTGAATAGGTACATGTCTTTCACCACATTTTCCCTAGCACTTGTTTCTCTCTGTTCATTTTTAAACAGTTTTATTTGCACATCATACAATCTAACCTAAATAAATAAAAATGCCTTCACCACCATAATCTATATGAAGACATTTCCTTTTTTTCCACAAAGAGTCCATACCCCTGTCCCATACAACCACTTGTTGACAGTTAGTTTTGGCATAAGGCCTTTGTTACATTCACTGGAAGCATATTACAATGTTTTAAATATAGACCTTAGATGCATTGATTGTATTTTTCCTGTATACCATCCATTTTCAAAACCTTGCAATGTACATTTAATCACCATCTTTATTTTTCCTGGTATTATACATGCCCCCAGGCTTTCTCCTTCAATCATTCTAACATTCAGCTTCAGTGTACTTAAATTGTGTGACAATCAGGTATTACCGTACTACCCTTTCCTGAATTTTTACATTCAGTTCTGTTGCACCATCTGTATTTCTTCAGCACCAACTGCCCAATCTCTACCTTATTTCTATCTTGATAACCTGTTTTGTTAACTTAAACTTTCAAGAATGTCAGTTCGTATTAGTGAGACCATACAGTATTTGTCCTTTTGTTTCTGGCTGATTTCACCCAGCAAAACTCCATCAAAATTATCCATATTGTTAAATGTTTCATGACTTTATTCTGTCTTATAGCTGCATAATAATCCATCTCATGTTTGTACTACAGCTTGTTTGCCCACTCATCTGTTGATGGACATTTCAGCTCTTTCCAACTCTTGGCAATCATTAATAATGCTGCTAAATCATTAGTGTGCAAATGTTCATTTTTGCACTTGCCTTCAATTCCTCTGAATATTTACCTAGTAAGGGGATTGCTGGATCATATGGCCATTCTATATTTAGCTTCCTGAGGAACTGCTAATCTCCCTTCCAAAATGGTTGTATTTAACATTCCCATCAGCAGTGGCCAAGTGTACCTCTTTATCCACATCTTCTCCCACACTTGTCATTTTCTGTTTTCTTTTTTTTTTATAAGGGCCATTCTAGTGGGTGTCAAATGATATCTTGTGATTTTGACTTGCATTTTCCTAATAGTCAGTGAAGTTGAACATTTTTCATGTGCCTTTTAGGCATTTGTATTTCCTCTTCTGAGAAGTGTCTGTTCATGTCATTTGCCCATTTTTAAATTGGGTTGTTTGTCTTTTTGTTGTTGAGTTGAAGAATCACTTTATATATTCTGGATATAAAACCCTTATCTGACATGTGGTTTCCAACTATTGTCTCCCATTGTGCAGCCTTCCTTTTTACTTTCCTTACAAAGTCCTTTGATGCACAAAATATTTCAATTTTGAGGAGATCCCATTTATCAATTTCTTTTTCCAATGCTCATGTTTTGTGTGTAAGGTCTAAGAACCTGCCTCCTATTAAAAATTTATAAGATATTTCCCAACATTTTCTTCTAAAAGATTTATAATCTTAGTTCTAATGTATAGGTCTTTGATCCATTTTGAGTTAATTTTTGTAAAGGGTGTAAAATATTGATCTTTTGTTCTTTTGCATATGGATATCCAATACCTCAAACACCATTTATTGAAGAAGCTGCTCTGTCCCAGGTGGGTTGGCTTGACCTCCTTATCAAGGGTGAATCATGCATAATTTCTGTACACCCAATTCAATTCCTTTGGTCGGTGTATCTATCATTGTGCCTGTACCGTGCTGTTTGACCACTGTAGCTTCATAATATGCTTTAAAGTCAGGTAGTGTGAGACCTCCCACTTCATTTTTCTTTCTCAAGACATTTTTAACTATTCAGGTTACCCTCCCTTTCCAAATATATTTGGTTATTGGTTTTTCTTTTCCTGCAAACTAAGATGTTGATACTTTAATGCATATTGCATGGAATCTAGAAATCAATTTTGGTAGAATTGCCATCTTTACTGTATTTAGTCTTCCAATTCTTGAACAGAGTATGACATTCCATTTGTTAAACCTTCCATGATTTCTTTGTAACAATTTCTTATAGTCTTCTGTCTATAGGTCTTTTGTATCCTTAGCTGAATTTATTCCTATATATTTGATTACTTTTGTTGCTATTGTAAATGGAATTTTTTTTCTTGATTTCCTCCTTAGATTGTTCATCACTAGTATATAGAAACACTACTGATTTTTGGGTGTTGATCTTTTACCCTACTATTTTGCTGTACTCATTTATTAGCTCTAGTAGCTTTGCTGTACATATTTTTTGAATTTCAACTTTTACTATCATGTCATCTGCAAACAGTGAGAGTTTTACTATTCCCTCTCCAGTTTGGATGCCTTTTATTTCTTTTCTTGTCTAATTGCTCTGACTAGAGCTGCAGCACAATTTTGATGTCGATTCCCTTGACTTGTTTCTGACCTTAAATGGAAAGCTTTCAGTCTTTCCCCATTGAGGATGATGTTCACTGTGGATTTCATATATTCCCTTTTGCATATTGAGGAAGTTCCCTTCTATTCTTATACTTTGAAGTGTTTTCATCAAGAAAGGATGTTGAATTTTGTCAAGTACATTTTCTGCATCATTCAAGATGATAATGTGATTTTCCCCTTTGATTTGTTGATATGGTGTATCACGTTAATTGATTTTCTTATATTGAACCTGGCTTGCATACATGGAATAAATCCCACTTGATTGTGGTACATAAATAAATAAAATAAATACAATAATTATTTTGATTTGCTGCTGGATTCAATTTGCAAGTAGTTTGTTGAGGATTTTTGCATCTATATTCATTAAAGAGGTTGGTCCGTAATTTTCTTTACTTGTAGTATCTTTGTCTGGCTTTGGTATTAGAGTGATGTTGGCTTTGTAGAATGAATTAGGTAGATTTCCCTAATCCTCAATTTTTTTAAGAGTTTGAGCAGGATTGGTACTAATTGCTTCTTGAATTCTTGGTAAAATTCACTTGTGAAGCCATTTGTTCCTGGATTTTTCTTTCAAGGGAGCTTCTTGTGACTGATTCAATCTCTTTATTTGTCATTGGTTGTTGAGGTTGTCTAGCTCTTCTTGAGTTAATGTTCATTGTTCATGCCTTTCTAGGAAGTTGTCCATTTCATCTACATTGTCTAGTTTATTAGTATATAGTTACTCATAATATCCTCTCATCACCTCCTTTATTTCTGTAAGGTCGGTGATTATGTCTCCTCTTCCATTTCTGATTTAATGTATTTGCACTCTCTCTCTTTTTTTTCTTTTGTCATCAACCTAGCCAAGGTTCCATAGATTTTATTGATTTTCTCAAGAACCAACTTCTGCTTTTGTTGATTTTCTTGATTGTTTTCATATTCTCAATTTCATTTATTTCTGCTTTAAAGTTCATTATTTCTTTCATTTTGTTTGCTTTGGGGTTAGTTTGCTGGTCTTTCTCTGGTTCTTCCAAGTGAACAGTTAATTCCTTGATTTTTGATCTTTTTTATATAGGCATTTAAGGCAATAAATTTCCTTCTCAACACTCCCTTTGCTTCATCACATAAATTTTGATATGTTGGGTTTTCATTTTCATTTGCCTTGAGATATTTACTGAATTTCCCTACTGATTTCTTCTTGATCCACTGGTTGTTAAGAGTCTGTTGTTTGGCCTTCATTTATTTGTGGATTTTCTGACCCTGTGCTATCATTGATTTCCAAGTTCATTCTATTATGATCTGAGTAAATGTTTTGTATGACTTCAGTCATTTTAAACCTATTGAGGCTTGCTTTGTGACACATAATATGTTCTATACTTGAGAATGATCCATGAATACTTAAGAAAAATGTGTATCCTGCTGTTGTGTGGATTAATGTTCTGTAAATGTCTATTAAGTCTAGTTCATTTACCATATTTTTCAATATCTCTGTTTCCTTATTGAGTCTCTTTCTTAATGTTCTAGGCTTTGATGTGTGTGGGGAATTGAAGTCTCAAACTATTATGATACAGGTGCCTACTTCTCCCTTCAGTGTTGTGAGTTTTTGCTTCATGTATTTTTGATCACTCTGACTTGGTGCATAAATATTTATGATTGTTATGTCTTCTTGATGAATTATTCCTTTTATTAGTACATAGTGTCCTTCTTTGTCTCTTTTTATTGTTTCACATTTGAAAGCTAATTCATTGGATATTAGTACAGCTACTTCTGCTCTTTCTCATTGTGGTTTGCATGAAATATCTTTTCTCAACCTTTCACTTTCAAGCTATTTTTGTCCTTGGGTCTAAAGTGAGTTTCCTATAGACAGCATAAGATGGGTCTTACTTTTTACCCATTCTGCCAGTCTCTCTTCTGATGGGAAACTTTAATATATTAACATTTAACATTTTTACTGTAAAGTTTGAACATCTTCAATTCATTTATTCAACTTTTGTATCTCATTCAAAGTGTTGGTTTATTCTTTTGACTCAGCCATATCTTCAATTTTTCTAACTAAGAATACAAAAATTGTATACATGCAAAACTACAAAAAATTGCCAAAAGAAATCACAGAAGATCTAAACAAATGGAACAGCATACTGTGTTCATGGATTGGAAGACTAAATATGGTTAAGATGTCAATTCTACCAAAATTGATTTATAGATTCGATTAATACCAATTAAATCACAACTTACTTTGCAGAAATAGAAAAACCAATAACCAAATACATTTGGAAGAGGTGGGTGCTCTGAATAGTTAAAAATATCTTGAGAAATAAAAATGAAGCAGGAGGTCTCACATTGCCTGACTTTATAGCATAATATGAAGGTACAGTGATTTAAACAGATGATACTGGTATAAAGATAAATATACGGACCAATGGAATCAAATTGAGTGTTCAGAAATTGACCCTTTCATCTATGGACCATTGATTTTTTTAAGGTAGTCAAGGCAACCCACCTAGGAGAGAGCAGCCTTTTCAATAAATGGTGTCTGGAGAAGTGATAGCCACATACAAAAGAATGAATGAAGATCCTTATCTTACACCCTATACAAAAATTAACCAGCAGACCCATCAGGCACACAAACAAATTACCTGTAGTGATGCACACTGCCCTCCCCACAGCCCCAGAGCTGGTAGCTTTCAGCACATACTGAGATGGCCAACCTTGACTCAAGTTACATTGGGTCTCCAACCTGCTCTGCAAAAAGCAGAAAACTCAGGAATAAGTGGGTTTGAATTCATTTTCAATACATTCTCTGCACGTCTATAACAAGTGTTCATTAAAAATACACGGGTGGGGGTAGTACTTCAGCCAAGGTTACTGTGTCAGTTTTCAGACAGCTTTCATAGGGACATCTTCTTTTGCATCTCCAAATGTTTGTGTCTCATGTTGGCTCTGAGGTTTCTTCAAAATGTTTCTCCATTTAAAGACTCCAGTAAACTGATAAAGGCTCACCTCAAATGGGTAGAGTCAATTCACCATCTAATCAAAAGGTCACATGCATGTTGGATGTGTCATATGTACATGGAAACACTCCAATCTAAAGGTCACACCCACGACTAGTGGGGCAACAGCCATGGAAATAATCTAATCAAAGGATTCCACCATAAACAATAGGTCTGGCCCTACAAGTTTGAATCAGAATTAAAACATCACTTTTCTGGGGTAGATAATGGTTTCAAACTGGCACACCTTCTTAGAAAACACATATTTCCTCATAGCATGTGTTCTTCCTCTCTGCAATGGGAAATTAAACCAAAATGTTTAACCATATGTGTTTCTGGTGGCCTATTGCTAAAGAAATTTACAATTACTAGGTTAAAAGATCTAGTGGTATGGCATTGCGATGGTGGCTCAGTGGCAGAATTCTAGTCTGCCATGCCAGAGACCCAGGTTGGATTCCAAGTGCCTGCCCATGAAAAAAAAAAAAGATCTAGTGGTAAAGGCAAAATCACATATGGACATATGAGAAATTTCATCAAAAGGAAAGAATATATTAAGTAGCGTTCAAAGAAATGCTAGAAATAGAACTTTTAAAAAGTACAAACATGCAATATATAAAAAAAGAATTCCATCAACCAGATTATCAGTAGAGACAATACTATTGACAAATGATTTATGGAACTTGAAGATAAGGCAATAGGAATTAACCAAACAGAAAAGATGTTAAAGAAAAAATAATATGGGGAGTAATACGCAAGCCTTGTAGGACAATATCAAACATTTGATATTCATGTAGTTAGAGAACTACAATAAGAATAGAAAGGGGAAATTTGCCAAGGAAGATGACTCCAAGACTCAGTTCTTCAACCAAAACAGCTACTAACCAGACAAGACCTGCCTGAAGCAACTATTTTGAAACACTGGAAGCCAGAAGAACATTCAACAGCATACAAGGATGAGTAAGAGGAAGAAGCTGACAAACCACAGTAAAGGACAATAGATAGTTCCCTCTGTGCAGCAGCTACTGACTCCCATCCTGTATTCCCACAGCAGGCTGCCTTGGACTCAATTCCATGGCTAGCTCATTGGTGATCGAAAGAGACATAGAATCCCTCTGCGGGGGGTGGGGTGTGGTGTGAGGTTAGTTTCATGGTAGAATTCTCGCCTGCCATGCGGGAGATCCAGGTGTGATTCCATGCCCATGCACTTTCCCCTCTCTGCCCCAATTCAACAAATGGTGCTGCAATATTGGGATAGTCACATGGAAAAAAGAATGAAATGTGACCCCACCATACAGCATAGAAAAAAAATCCCCCTGCAGGGTGATGTCACTAACATGAAGATGAAAGACATCTGAAATCCTCTCCCCATATATTCAATGGATAAAAGGAGAAATCTCACTCAGAACTCTGCAGGGAGGTGTAGATTGGAGAAGAATCCCACAAATACTGAATTGAAGAAAAAGAAAAATATCATATGGTAAACTTCTTTCCAAGACCCACTAGCTGGTCCTCTTCCTTTCCCCTCCCTTGGCCCTGCATAGTGCCCAGAAGTAGCAGCCATGACCCCTCCCACCTCCCACTGAGGACCAAGACTATACAATCTCTCACAGCAGTGAGACAGATCCCTGCCCATATCCAGATACAGAGACTCAAATCCATAGGGACCCACAGTGGCTCTCAAACCAAGGGGGAATGCAGAATACTAAAGGCATTGAGGCATAGCTTCCAAAATGTAAGATTAAAGAAGTATTGGCAGAATCTATTACTTTATCAAGAGCAGCAAGTAATCAGGCATAAAATACTTGTATCAGCTGTTTGGCAACTTAGGAGACAGGGTAAGACATTTCAAGACTAAGGTCAGTGCAGGACAAAGGTACTGAAAAGATATGGACAGAGGAATCTTGGAGGCCACAATCTTGCTGGTGAATGGCTGTGAACTAGGATGCATGCAGGTGTCCTCAACCCATGCATAGAGTGGGTCACAGCCCAATACTGAGGCAAATATTGGCCACTGAACTGAGAGCACAGGAGCCTTGCAATTTCATCCACATCCAGTCAGAAGTTCCTGGGTTCCATGAGTTAAACGCCCCCTGAGGATGAATAAATAACCAAAGAAAGCCATCTTATGGGCAGGTCAGAAAATGAGGGGTAAAGAACTGGGCTTTTTAGTGTCTCTGCAGACCATATATCAGGCCCATTGGACTGATTCCCAGTCCTGTTCAGGTGGGGAAATACTGATGACCCATCTGTCCAAGCAGTGTTCTAAAACAAACTGGGCAACAAGTAAATCCTACACAAGAGAGAGAAACTGACCTTCAGAATTGACAAATCAAGATAATCAGATGACCAGATACCAGCAAAAAAACCACAAGACATACTAAAACACAGGAAAATATGGCCCAAAGGAACAAATTACAAAGTCAGAGGAGACACAGAATTTGAAACAACTAATCAGATATTCAAACAAATTTCCTAATTCAATTCAAAGAGATGAAGCAAAATATGCATAAAGAGATAAAGTATATTAAGAAAACACTAGGAGAGCAAAAAAGAAGAAATTGAAAATATGCATAGAAAAATAGTAGACATCATGGAAATGAAAGACGCTGTAGAGGAAGTTAAAAATGTACTAGACACGCAACAGCATATTTGTAGAGGCAGAAGAAAGGATCAGTGAGCTATAAGGAAGAAGAACCAAATTTGAACAAAGAGAAGAAGTGAAAAAAAAGGAAAAATTTGAGCAGGTTTTCAGGAAAAGGATTGACAACACAAAGTGCACAAACATACACATCATGGGTGACCCAAAATGAGAAGAGAAGAGAAAAGAGCCAGGAAGAATATTCAAGGAAATAACAGCTAAAAAATTCCCACCCCCTATAAAAACATTAATATGCAAATACAAGAAGCCAAATGTACTCTTAACAAGATATTAATTACTCCCAGATACATATTAATCAGACTGTCAAACCAAAAAAGTATAAAATTCTGATAGCAGCAAAAGAAAACTGATTCACCACATACAAGGGAAGTCAGACAAGACTAAGTGCTGATTCCTTATCAGACACCATGGAGACAAGAAGGCAGTGGCACAATATGTTTAAAATACTAAAAGAGAAAAAATGCCAACAAACAGTTCTCTATACAGTGATGCTGTTCTTCAAAAATGAGGAAGAGTTCAAAATATACTCAAATAAACAGAAGTGGATTGTATTCATTAATAAAGGACTTTACCTCATAACACTTAGAAGTATATCACATGGCAAGTTAAATAAGAGCATATTAATTTTATTAAATAGTTATGAACTCTGTCACAGGTTATGCTTTCACATTATTTCATTACATACATGCTAATGAGAATTTTAAGCAAATTAAACAGGCTATATCTTAGGAAGAAGAACATCAATTCAAGGAATTTAGCTTATTAATGACACATAGTTAATAAGTTTCAAGCTAGTACATTATGTTGTATGACTAGATTACTTTTGCAATTTTATGCCACATGATTTTCCACTGAGAGTTTTATTTACTAAGGCCAAAGTGAATTCATGTAATAATTTCTATCATGTAGTTTACAGTTCCAGAAACATTCATATGTTTACTACAGTAAAAAGGAGTCATCTTGTTTCTCCATCTAGAAACAGGACAACCTATATGACATGAGAAGAAATAGAAGACCTCAACAAACAAAACACAAGAACGAGATTGAATTATTCATCAAAAAACTTCCCACAAAGAAAGCCCAGAACCATATAGCTTAACAGGTGAATTTTTCCAAGCATTCCAAGAATAATTAACACCATTCCTGCTCAAAGTCTTCCAAAAGTTTGAAAACCAGGGAACATTACCTAACTCCTTCTATGAAGCTAACATGACTGTAATACAAAAACCAGAAAAAAGATACAAGAGAATTAAAGTACAGACCAATCTCTAATGGACAAAGATACAAAAATTCTGAGCAAAACAATTAAAATCTGAATCCAAAAGCACATTAAAAGAATTATACACCTTGACCAAATGGGTTTTATTCCAGGTATACAAGGGTGGTTCCATACAAGACATTTAATTAATGTCATACTCCACATGCTGGTTTGGATCTATCTACACCCCAGGAAAGGCCATGTTCTTCTGATCCATCCCTGTGGGAACAGACCTATTGTGGGTGGGACATTTTGGTTCCATTGAGATGTGACCCTGTCCATTCATGGTGAGTCTTAATCCTGCACTAGAACACTTTATGAAAGCAGAGAGAGAGAGAGAGAGATGCCCTCAGAAGCTCAGAGACATTTTGGAGAGAACCATTGAAACCAAAACCCAGGAGAGAAAGCCCATCTCAGGGGTTGCCATGTGCAGAGGACTGCTGGATGCCAGCAGCCTTTCCGGAGAGAAGGCAATTTCCTTTTTGTGCCTTATTTATGACATTTTCATGGACTTAAAATTGTACATTTTAAAATAAGTAAATCCACACTGAATAAAGCGAATCCTTTTCTGGAATAATTTTCTATGTATGCAAGGATGGTTCAACACAAGAAAATCAATTAATGCAGTATACCACCTTAAAAAATAAAAAAGGTAAATCCATACGTTTATCTCAATTGATGTAGAAAAGACATCTGACAAAATCCAGCATCCTTTCTTGATGTTACCACTGTTACTCAACAATGTGCAAGAAGTACTAGCTAGAGCAATTAGGCAAGAAAAAGAAATACATCCAATTTAGAAAGGAAGTAGTAGACAACATGATCCTATATTTATCAAAAAAGTGACAAACATATTTGAGCTAATATATGAATTTAGCAAAGTGGTTGATACAAGATCAACATGCAAAAATTAGTAATATATCTATATACTGGTAATGAGCTATCTGAGGAGAAAATCAAGAAAAATTCCAGTTTACAATAGCATCTAAAATAATCAAATATGTAGGAGTAAACTTAACTAACACAGCAATATTCAATCTAATTCACAGTATATTTTAAAGTAAATTATAAAGTCACAATACAACAGCATGGCATTAACATAAAGAGAGGCATGTTGTTGAATGGAATTGAATTGAAAGTTCAGAAATACACCCTCAGATATATGGTCAATTTGATTTCTGATAAGGTTCCTAAGTCTATTAAGCTGGAAGAGAAAATTCTCTTCAGAAAAGGGTGCTGGGACAAACTGGATACTCATATGGAAAAGAATGAAAGAGGATCCCTATCTCACATACTATTCAAAAATTAACTCAAAGAGAATAAAAAACTAAATATAAGAGCCACTATCTTAAAACTGCTAGAAGAAAATGTAGGGAAACATCTTCAGGACCTAGTGATATGAAATAACTTTCTTTGGTCTTACAACCAAAGTACAAGCAATGAAAGGAAAAAAATAGACTTTTGATTATACACGAAGGATGCACACAGTGTTATGTGAGTTCCAATTTATCTAATGCAAAATAACTGGACTTATATTTTTTTTCACTAAAGCATTGAGGAACAAATTTACCCACTGCATGATTCTAAAATCATTCTATTGAGATCTTGATTTACAGACAAGTTCACTGTACAACTCACAAAATACTAACTATCCTGTGCCCCCTTTCTTACTAAATGATAAAATGCTATTACTTTGCCAAGTATACAACAAACAAAATTTATTGACATGTCCAACTACATGATTGCTCCTGCGTTCTGATATTATCCAACTGAATAGTAAACACTTACTTTGCATCCTCTCTATAGTTATCCACATGACACCTATATCCTACAATAGGCTCTTTCTACAACTGTCTTACTTAGAAACTGCACATTTTCATGTGGCAATGTGTTCTTCCTTAGTGTAATGACTATTGAAACCAAATTGTTCAACCACAAGCATTCTTGGTGGTCTTTGGCTAAAAATCATTGACAATTACTAAGTTAAATTTTTTAGTGGAGAGAATAAACAACATGCATGAATAAATGAAAACTATCATTACAGGGATGGAATATATAATTTAGTTTCAAATAACTACCAGAAATAGAACTAAAAAATAACCCACATAATAAAAGGCACAAAAATCAGCAGGATCATAAGTAGTGTAATACAAATGAGGAAAGAGTCAATGACTTGATGTTAAGCTAATAAGAATTAAAAAAAAAAACAGAATAAGTAGTTAAGAAAAAATAAAGTGGGGTGATAAAAAGTGTCCAAGAACTGTGGGAAAATATCAAATAGAAAAACATGCATATGGTTAGATTACTACACCAAAATATAGAAAGAGTGCATAGAAAGAAACACTTAAGGAGATAACAGAATTTTTCCAAAAATAAGGGAAAACATCAAACCTACAGTTCATGGATGCTAAAGTACTGCAGATAAGTTTCCTTCTTTAATATTTGTAGCTTGTTGTAATTTTTTTTAAGAAATTCAAGGTCAGTACCCTTGAATTGTACAAAACAAGCACTTTGATGAACACAGCTATAGTTTTTTTTAATTTTTGAAAAACCTTTGAAGACAGTGATCTTGCCTTTAAATCTTGATAGTTCTTTAAAATATTGTCTTAAATACATTGCCTTTAATATCTTTTTTAGCATTTTAGAAGAAAATGTGCAGACTTTTCAAATTTCTTATTACATGTTTCCTTTTATTGTTTGAATAAGGAACGGTGTTACAGGTGCATGTACAGTGGGAGTCTACAACAAAAAGTGTATATTTTCAAACAATTTTTTGATTTAACAAATTTTGTAAATCATTTTCAGGCTTCTGCAGATGTAAATTGTCACTGTGAATCCCTTGCTCACTCATGCTTCAATGTATTTGTAATATCACCTATACAGGTTTACTACTTTTGCCTGTCAGTGATGTCTCGCATTTGTAATGCTTGGGCTGAGATGTTAAATGGTGGATAAGTACTGTGGATGTGGTATGTAATTTTAATCATGTGTAATTGGTCACAAGCCTCAGTTGTAATAACTATTTCTATTTTAGTTAAGAATGCCCTGTTGCTTTGTATGCATTAACATTTGGATGTAAAGATTATGTCTATTAACACAATGTTTAAATTGACCAACCTACTGTTACAACTACTTTAAGGTGAACAAATGTACAATAAAAGTAAAAATTAAAATATTTCACATTTGTATAACATAGCATAATTATGTTCAATGGTTATGCCAGGGCTTGCATTATAATTTCTTGCTACTTAAATGATTTGTGCAATGTTTAACAGGACTAGTAAATAAATATGGATTTAACTTATTTTAAATGTAATAAGTGCATTTTACACAGTGTGGTTTCATAATTTAACACTTGAGCAAACCAGACTCATTGATTAATTATACAAATGATGCATGAACACGTTCTATAATCTGTGCCACAATTTCATTATCTTTAAAATTCAGCCATTTGGATATAGCTATTGAGGCACTCTTCTAGGTGCTGGGGATACAGTACTAAAAAAATTGACAAAAACCTTGTACTTATAGATCATTCATAGTGGACAAAAGCACAGAGGAAACAAAAGGCATGAGAAAAATATATAAACTATTAGATAGGGCAAATGCTATGGAAAACAGATGCAGCATGCATAAGGGATCAGGCCGGTGTGATTTTAATTAAGGTGGTAAGGCATGGCCTAATTAAGAAGAGAGTGAGAAAGATCCATGCAGTTGTTTGGGGAAGGAAATTGCAGGAAGAAGAGAAAGAAAAACATCCAGGAAGCATCAAGGTTGATGTGTATAGAGAAGCGAGAGAAAGCCAGTGTCTCCCTCCAAGGTGAGCCTGCCAGACACTGACAAAGGTGAGTTCATGGGATCAGGGGGAGGGGCAAAATCATCTGCAGCTGCCGGGTCCTGTAACAGTTTTGACTTTTACTCATAGTGTGAGCGCAAGTCTTGTAGGTTTTGTGGAGAAAAGTGTTATGATTCAACTTACCTTTTACAGTAACAGTCTGTGCCCTACATTGAGATTCAACTCAAAAGGGATAAGGCACAAAACAGGGAGGTCATCTAGAAGGCTTCTGCAAAAATTTAAGGACTGAGATGATGTTTTCTGGGCTAGGCTGGTAGCAGAGGAGGTGCTGAGAAGTAGTCACACTCCAATATATTCTGTGCAGCGCATTGATATGATATGCTGAAGGACTGGATGTGAGGCATATGACATAAAGGAAATGCCAGGATGGCTCTTAATTCTTTTCTGCACAAGTAGGAGGATGGCTTTCCATGACTTCAGATTAAACTTCAGATAATGCAGGTCCCTACCTGAGAGATATCTAGTGATCATAAATGATGCTAATTATGGATCCAGAGCACTTCAAAGGTTGTCTGTCACTCCACAGGTTTGTGCTTAAGAAATGTAATTTATTTTATACAATTATTATACAGCATCAAACATTTGCAAACAAAATCTATGTTCATAGTTTGTTATGCTCTACTCCAGTCTTAAATTCTTTATTATTATTTAAAGAGTTCAACATTTACAAAAATATCCAATACCAAACATTTTGTCTCAAAACTGTCTCAGACTAAATGATTTACAATAATAAAAATAGGGATAAAACAGGGACAATATAAATAGCCTAGTGTTTCATATTGTCCATAGTTTATGGTACATGAGTTTAGTAACATCATAAATGCTTTCTATAATATAATACAAGAGGATGGGTAGTCTGAATTAAATAAAAACATAAACATTTCCTGAACATATTATTGTCTGAAAAGCTAGGAATCTGTTAACACAAACATCATTGCTAACACAAACCAATATCATTTATTTTCTAAATCATACACAAATATACATAAATGAAATTAAGGCCAATACAGGTCATAAAAAAAGACCAGAAAATGTGAAGACAAATCCCTAACAGAATCATCTCTAACTGCAGATAAAATAGAATTACAATAAATATAGATTCTAGACAAAATACCATTTGGAGCAAAAATAAATCACAATACAGTAATTTATATGGATGTCATACATAATTGTTCTAGTTTGCTAGCTGCTGGAATGCAACACACCAGAGATGGATTGGCTTTTAATAAAAGGGGATTTATTTTGTTAGTTCTTCAGAGGAAAGGCAGCTAACTTTCCACTGAGGTTCTTTCTTACGTGGAAGGCACAGGATGATCTCTGCTGGCCTTCTCTCCAGGCCCCTGGGTTCCAACAACTTTCCCTGTGGTGACTTCTTTCTGCACCTCCAAAGGCCTGGGCTGAGCTCCGAGTGCTGAGATGAGGTATGCAGAGCTGCTTAGGCTGTGCTACATTGAGCTCTCTCATTTAAGCACCAGCCAATTAAGTCAAGTGTCATTCATTGCGGCAGGCACACCTCCTAGCTGACTGCAGATGTAATTAGCAACAGATGAGGTTCATGTACCATTGGTTCATGTCTGCAGCAACAAAACTAGGTACGTACATTCACCTGGCCAAGTTGACAAGTGAATCTAACTACCACAATAATATACTACAATTTGCATATAAATTCAGAATTTAGAGGGAAAGATCTATGTTTTAATTATTTGAATAAATTAATGAACAGTGAGAACTGCTGAAAAGTGGTTAAAACCTTTATTCCTCAAAACAGAGGTTGCACTTTTTTAAAACATTAAAATATCATTTAAGAAATTGAACATATATAATACTATAATGAAAACATTAACATAAATAAAAAGAATACAAAATCACTTGCATGCCAAAATATATCTAATGACCACTGTGAAAGTTTAATTTATAAAATCCAACTGGAAATTGCAGAAAACGTATTTTCTTAAATATACATTCAACAGCAGAGTATTTTAAAATGGCAATTCCAGATTATGTAGAGGAATTCCTAAGGGAAATGGTATCAACCTACCTGACTAAAATCGATGGGATGCCACAAAATATGGATTCATTGTCAATTTTTAGCTTTCCAAATTTTCTGGATTAAAATTTTTAAAACAAATGAGCCAAGAATTAAAACCAAGTGTTTCTTTTTAATGAATATAACCAAATTATAGGAATCAGGGAAAAGGAATCGAATTATTTTTAATCCTATTGAAATTAAAGAACTACTACTTTCTAAAGCTTATTGGCACATCGCAGAATGGCAGGTATTTGAAATGGTTAGCAGTTACAGGCAAAAGGAATGTTATAGAATGCATGTACCTAACCAGATTAATTGATAAACTTCAGATCTTAAGGCATTGCAAGATGAAATGTTTTTTATTTTGCTTATGTGCCTTGAAGACACTCACTTATCTAGATTCAGTGGCAGAAGAATTAACAAAGAATTAAGGGACAACTGAAAGCTGAAAAAATGAAATATGAAATGACAGCAATTACATATATATATATGTACATATACATACATAAAGATTAATCCAGAAAACTATGAAAAAACTTTCAAAAATGGTTAGGATTTTTCTATTTTCTTTAAGATATTAAAAAATTTCTAAATTTTCTGCAATGCTCACATACCCTTTTTTTCTACAACCTAATTCTATCAAAATATGTGACTCTGCCCTAAGACCAAATATTGAAGTGCAGGTTTTAGTTGTTTGGTTGTTTATGGATAGGAATGAAGTGTGTAGAAAGCACCAGTGAGTATTTTCATAACCAAGGTCCTTGAATATTTGAACTTTTGCAAGTATGTGAGTATTCTGATGATGTGACCAAAATTTGTTAGTATTGCATTGAATTCTTCAATTCATCAACTGACTTAATATTTATAATAACTCTACAGATTTATAATTATTTTTGTACTTTGGAAGAAACTAGATTTAAAGCTTCAGTGACTTACCAAAAGCTATACAGCAACAAAGCTGGGACGTCTAGAAACTAAACCTGACATTTTCTACTCCAAAGCAACTTCCTTTGCTATTGTGCTATATTACTTCTTTACAAAATAAAAGGAAATTCTGAATGTGCTCACCAAAATGAAATTATCTGAAATTAGAGTATGTATGGAGAATTCTGAGATTCAATTTGAAAGTAAAACAGTATGTTTGGCATATTTGTTGCCCTAAAAAACACATATATTTAAACCACAATTTTAACACACATTCATGGCTTAAAATTACTATGTAGATTCTTAGAACATATTCTCAGAATGATTCCATTCCAGGGTTAGATAGGTGATGGCTGAACAGAAAGGCAACATAATTAAAGGACACCATTCTGTGCAGAGAAAGACCAAGTGAATACACAAACAGGAAATAAAGAAAAGCTGAGAGTAAATGTTTTGTGTTGCTGTCATTTCAATTGCCTAGAGCCCTCTCTCTTCTGCATGATTCTAATGAGAGCGTTTTTCACCTCTCTGTTCCTAAGACTATAAATGAGTGGATTCAGCATGGGGATCACCATAGTATAAAAAACAGAGGCCACCTGATCCTTTCCCAAAGAGTAGGACTTCTTTGGTTTAAAATAAGTAAAAATCATGGTACCAAAAAAGATGCTAACTCCCAGGAGATGGGAGGCACAAGTAGAGAAGGCTTTGCACTTTCCTGAAGTGGAATTAATTTTCAGGATAGTAGACAGAATGGACCCATAGGATGCAAAGATTGTGATAAGAAACACCACTGCAGTTATACCACCAAGAATGAATATCACCATTTCTGAATCAGTAGTGTCAGAGCAAGACAGGGCTAAAATTGGGGTTGTGTCACAGAAAAAGTGATAGATTACATTGGAACTGCAGAAATGCAAACTGGTCATGCAAAGAACATTGACCATGGAATCAGTTAAACCAATCATGTAGGACCCAGTGATGAGGGCACAGCAGAGTCTCATGGACATAACAACTGGGTACTGAAGAGGATTGCAGATGGCCACATAGCGGTCATAGGCCATTGAAGACAGAAGGAAAAATTCAGTGGCACCTAAGAAGACAAAAAAATACATCTGGGTGAAGCAGCCTGTGAATGAAATATGCTTATTAGAAGTCAGTAAGTTCTCTAAGGTTTTAGGAGTGATGACTGTTGAGTAACTGAGGTCAAGGAATGACAGGTGACTGAGGAAAAAGTACATGGGGGTGTGAAGCTGGAGATCCAGGTGAATTACCAGTATCATCCCTGCATTTCCCAGCACAGTAATCAGGTATATCAGGAGAAATAACATAACAAGAACCCTTTGGATCTCTTCAGAGTCTGTCAATCCCATAAGGATGAAGTCAGGCACATCCGTGTTATTCCTACTTCTCATGTTGTAAGCTGTTGAGAAATCATAGATGATAATAAGAATGAATAACTTCAGAAAGGATTGTAATTATTTTGGAATGATCTGGGTTTTTAAAAATTAATGTAGTGATTCTGGAAATTCATAATAAAGAGTAGATTGCAAAATATGACTGGTAATATCTTAGCTTGATGACCAAATAAATATTAAGTATAAAACATCTTTGAATATTATATAATAGAAGCATATATATATATATATATATATATATATATCATAATTACAAAGATCTCAGTTACTTGATACTGTTTAGGTGATTAAAAGTTCACAGAAATTTAAGTCACTTGTCCATAGTCTTACCATTAAATGTTGGCCCAGTGATTCTTCCAATATTTATTGAGTCAAGAGATGAAACTCCTCTACTCCTACTTATAAATTCAGAAAAACAGAGAAAAGGATTAGACACATTAAAAACAATGATAGAGAATTTTACATCATATGCTGTGCTTTTGTACCCAATATTATTTCATATAAATGGAAGATCAGCAATTAAAATCATAGGCTTCTTTAGTGTTGTATATCAATATGGTAGGCCATACATTAAAATATTAATTTTTAAATACTTTTTTTGTGAAATATATATACAAAGCAAAGAAAGAGAAAGCAATAATTTTGAAAGTACACTTCAATATGTAGTTACAGAACATACTTCAGAGTTTGTTATGTGTTACAATATACTCTACTTCTGGTATTTCCTTCTAGGCTGCTCAAAAACACTGGAACCTAGAAGGAATACTAATATAGTGGTTCAGCATTCATACTCATTTGTTAAATCCTATTTTCTCTGTTATACCTCCTCCTTCTCCAATCTATAGGGATCTTTAGGCAAAGCACATAGTGACTTCTTCCTGTTGAGAAGGGGTGTCCACACTAAAGGACAGAAGGATATAATTGATAATCTTGGAGAGGCTGGCCCCTCTGGGCTTCACGATGTATCTGACTTAAGAACCTATTAGAGTTATAGGTTCCAAGAAAACTTTTATAGAGTCTCAGTTCAAGCCCCAGGTGTTCTTAAGAGTTAAAAGGAGTGATGTTGGTTGGGGTTTAGCAAACCATGGCAATTAGCACCGTCCAACTGAAGTTTGCATAAGAGCAGCCTCCAGAACAGCCTCTTGACTCTATTTGATCTCTCTTGGCTGCTGATGCCTTATTTCATTACATTTGTTTTACCCCTTTATTAGGCCCAGAAAGCATTTTTGATCTCAGAGTGCCAGGGACAGATTCATGGCCAGGAGTCCTGCCCCTCATTGCCAGGGAGACTTTCACCCCTGGGTGTCATGTCCCATGTATGCAGGAGGGCAATGATTTTCCTTGCAGAGCTGGGCTTAAAGAGAGAGAGGCCACATCTCAGCAGCAAAAAATATTTTTTGGAAGCAACTCTTAGGCCTAATCATGGGGAGTCTTAGTGTCTCCACTAAAGAAATGTTTCATAAGGGCAGGCCTCAAAATCAAGGGCTTGGCCTGTTTTCTTGGGAATGCCCAGTGGTTGAGAGGGTTCCTGGGGTTTCCCAGATGGGAAAGTTTAATAGTTCCATTTCCTTCAGATCTGCAAGGGATTTTACCAATACTGTTTAATTATCAGTTCACCATAATCTAAGATGTATCCTGGAAAGTAAACTATGCAGAATTCCAAGCCCTTACTCCCATTATGGATGTCAGAAGTTTTGGGTTGTTTAAATGACCTTCCCATTTATCCTGTATGAGCTGTCCATACAGGTGGATTTAGACACTGTTATAGAAAATTTAGGGTCTAGAGATAATAAATCTCTAAGATATGCTTTTAAGTGATTATTTACAATCATATTCCTTCCAAGTATGTATTTTCAATAATGTACATTCCTTGATGACTCTGAATCCATCAATTCTGTATCTGCATTTCTACCATCCACGCATTATTTATGTATGGCATAGATAATATGTATGTATAGAGGTAGATACAGATAGATAGATAATAGACGGACAGATAGATAGATAGAAAGATAAGACATAGATATGCATGTTGTTTTAGTAGTAGCTCCATGCTTTGAAATAAACTAAAAATAGTTTTGAGAATAATACTTACCATGAGCCAGAGGTCTAGAAATCTATCAACTTCCAATATAAGGAGACTGAAACTTTTGTATATATTATTTGTTTCCTTTGAGATAACTTGTGTTTAATTTTTGTGCGTGTATTTTCATTTTGTTCAAGTCCTGGTAAAGTAAAAATTTAACCTGGAAATTATGTCTCCCATGTGTATCTTGGAGCTACTTTGAGCACAAACAGTAGATTATCTCTTGCTTTTCACCTTGATAATGCCCTTGCACCTCTTATTTTGAAGATTGTTGATAATGCAACAATCATTAATGCATGGTACCAACTTCTGAGGAAAATTGCTCGGCATATTCCCAAGACTACGCTGTGGGTGCCAGAGAGTTCCTCTCACTGGGAAGCCGCACAATGTCAATCATCATTTTTTTTTTGGTATTAATTAGTGAGGCTCTGATGATTGGGTAAAAGAGAAGGTATTTCTAGGGAGATAATTAATCTGTGCCTGTAAGGCCCAAAAAATTAACCAGGAGGGATGGAAAATCACATTTTCACAATGCAGCATTTTTATATTTAAAGGTGTGACAAAGTCTAAGAGCAAACATCGTTCATCACCCAAAAACAACAACATTCAAATTAGAAAATGAAACTCATTCATAAATGTTTTTAATCTTTATATACATTCCAATTATTTCTCTTTGTACAAACAATGCTTCTATGTATACTCATGTGTTTACATATTTTTTTCACACTGTAATTTCATTAATCTCCTAATTATATCATTAAATATTTTTAATATACTTTGACCTATGTTATATGAGATTTCTGAAAAGCCCATAATTTCATGAATTCTGCATTGGCTGGTTCTCCAAGACTAGCTTCTTCCTGGAAGTGTACACCACTGGTGAATGGGCATTGTAGAGGCAAAAAAGGAAAATAAGTTGGAGTTTCTCCATTCATGTTTGACAGAGTCACCTAATTCATCTACACATCAAATGTATTGATTTATTAGCCAAAACAATTTTTGTGTAACTAGCTTAATTATATTAATATTCTATTAAAAGAACCATGATAGAAGAATTAAAAAGTCATTGTTGAGATGAGAAAGTATTTCATTATTAATTTCATGGCCCAAAACTCATTTCCTCTATATAAACAATAAAATTATTTTATGTGACTCTTGCAATAATTAATGATAGTAAAATAAATTTTCATGTAGATTTGAAAACAACTCCTACAAGAATAGCTGTTTACACTCCAAAATTTCAGGAAAGTATTTGATGGTATGGATCATGGAGTTAGAAAATAATATATATTTGATGAAGTTTTAGAAGCACAATTCTCTTCATCAAAAATTCAGTGAAACTGAGAAAAGCTTATTTGAAGATTAAAAAGCCAGCACAATTTCACAATAAGTGATCTTGTGAGTTGAGCCAAAGGAGAGACTACTAGAGATTTTCTGTGTCAATGCCATTTCAACAGTCTCCTTATCCTTGAAAAGATCACCATGAGTGAGTTTTTCTTCCCAGCACTGAAATATTGTTAATATTAACAAATAAATTGTTAATATTGTTAATATAAGTAACAATTGAAAAAAAATACAGTACTAATTTTACTAATAATATAAGAATTAAAGAAAATAATTTATAGCACTAATTTTATGATTAATCTTTTTTGCTGTATCTTTAATGGTGAGATTCTAGTATATCACCTCTAAAGTAAGATAATTCTGGCTGAAGATAAGGAGTAAGAAACATAAAATAAATATGAGTTCTCTGTTCTACATGTCACCAAAATTAGAACTTTGTCCCTGACAATTATCCAGTAATGATTTTTTTTGAGAATTTTATATCTCGATTTAATTGAGTCAAATTTTGTTTTGTGTTTTGAAGCACTGTTATGGAATTTTAAAATCTTCTGAAAAAGTGACTTTTTATTTTGTACTGTCTTTCTTATCACTGAAATACAGAGGTCTAATACTTCTAATAGTACTACAATGCACAGTGCTAGTTATGTGCTTGTATTTACAGATAAATATTTTAAATCTTTTTACTATCACCTATTTTTATAGATATCATATAGTTGGGGCTTACTTTTTAATATCATCAATTACTGGGCTTGTTAATCAGCATGTTTAATCTACTTATTCTTGAAATCATTGTTTATATTCTATTTTCATTTTGTGTCTAATATTTTTGAAATTCTGATTCTTCTCTCTTGACTTACTTTGGTTAATAAAGTCAATAAAATAAATAATAGCAAATGTTATCATCACTGTTGGGTTATTTAACCATACTCCATTATGTCATATTGGAGTGATATCTTCAGGGGATAAAATTTGCTTCCTTAAATTATTTTTGTTCATTTATTATTATTAAGATTGCTTCTAAGCAAACAACATGGAGATACAAGACTCTCCAGGGTTCTGTCAGCACACAGAATCTTTGAAGAAATTAGCAAAAGTGTCAAACTATTTTCCTTAAAACTTCAGAAGATGTTTAAATGATTGCAATAAATGGGAGCTGAATCAAGAAAAGGCAACCTAAACCTGGCAGCACAGAGCTGGTCTCTTACTTAACCCTCCCTGGGCTAGGTAGACCCCTCTTCACTTTCACTGTGGGTCCCTGGCTCTGTTTCTGGGGGAACAGAGTAAAGTCTAGGTGCAATCATGTCTAGTACAGTCCACCCAGTGGTACCCTGAAAGCCTAATCAAGGACACTCATCTCTGCATCGCTCTTCCAGTATATGCATGCCAGGAAGAAGCAGATTTCAAACCACAAAATCAATGAAAATCAGTCCATTTAAAGCAGCCTGGATAAAGGACTTCTGGTTTTAAGACCTACAATACAGGACAGTGAAGTGGGGGTGGCAGTCTATTTTAGAGATAGAGGAGGCAGTCCAATTCCCATAAACAGGAGAGCTTATAAGGTCAGGACACAAGGTCAGGACAAGATGTGGGCTAAAGAGAACAGAATCCACCCACATTTGCTTCCGGCTGTTCTTCTTGATTGGAAAGCTAAACTCAGAAGGAGAGCATCAATGAACACAGAGCAAATTTTCAAATACAGTGAGAGGTGTTTTTGCATTGGTTTGGTTGATTTTCTTAGCTCCTTACATTCAAAGCTGAATCTGTCATATCACTATCTGGATACAAACATAAGAAATAGGGTGCTTCGGAACTAATCCCATAGCTACATTAAAATATTAAAATGTACAGTATATAAAAAAGGTTTACAAGAAAAACAAAGACACAAGAAATTATGGTACAGCCATAGGAATAAGACAAAACATTAGAAATCATCAAAGAAGATGAGATGTTGGGTATAGAGTAGGAAGAATCAATGAACTGAAAAGAAAAAACAATTTAAATGTTTCAGGTTGAAGAGAAGAAATACAAAGATGAAAAAAAGTGAAAAGAAACTAACATACATATGGGATAACTTCAAGAATGCCAATAAATGCAAATTGGAAGTCTCAGAAGGAGAAATAGAGAAAAGGGCAGGATTTATATACAAATAAATAGTGGAAGAAAACCTCTCAAATTTAATAAAAGATATGAATACACATTTAAGATTCCCAATGAATCTTATTGACTGGATAAATAAGACTGACTAGGATAAACTTGAAGAGAACCATTCCCAGTCACTGTAGTCAAACTATGGCATGCAAGGACAAGGAAAGAGTTCTGAAGGCTGTAAGAGAAAAGCAACATCTTATGTAAAAAGCAGTGCCTACAAATTTGTGTTGCTTAATCATGGAAACCTTTGAGTCAAGAGGGTAGTGGGGTGAAATATTTAAGTACTGAAAGAAAAAAAATCAACAGATAATTTATATATTTCAAGACTGTCTTTAAAATGAGGGAAAATACATCCCAGCCTATTTTAAGCAGATAATCAGAAATCACTGGCAAGGTCCCTTGAGGGACTGGAGAAAGAATATGGAACTATTAAACCTTAACATCAGGGAATCCCCTGATACTGTGTCAAACATTAAGGACACCCAAATCAATAGGCCAAGCCTCTGATCTTGAGGCTTACTCTTGTGAGGCTTATGTAGGTAGCGGAGAAGCTTAGACTACCTATAGGCATGCCTAAGAGTTATTTCTGGAGGACATATGTTATTGCTCAGATGTGGCCTCAGTCTCTCTATGCCCAACTCTGCAAGTGAAATCATTGCCCTCCCCCCTATGTGGGACATGACATCCAGGGGTGAAAGTCTCCCTGGAGATATGGGAGATGACTTACAGGGATGAATCCAGACCTGGCACCATGGGATCAACAATTCCATTCTGACCAAAGGAGGGAAAAGAAGTGTAATTAATAAAGTATCAGTGGCAGAGAGAGTTCAAATAGAGTCAAGAGGCTACTCTGGAGGTCACTCTTATGCAACCTTCACTTAAACCTTGCTACCTATCATAGTTTGCCATACATACTCCAACCAAAACCATTCCTGCTAATCATAAAGAAACCTAGAGCATTATATAAATTTCTACAAAGGCCCCATGCACTAGGGTAACTTTTTGGAAACGTACATCCTCCAAATGGGTTTTTGGACCAGATAAGTCCTGAAATGCTGAGGGGCCAGCCTCTCCTTAACATCAACTAGTTCCATCCCCCATCCCATATTTTCTACAGCCCTTTCCAACATGAGAAAGTTGGAATGGACATAGCCCAAATACCCCTAAAGAGAGTGAGACAGGTCAAAGTTGATGGTGGAGTTAATACAGGGAAGGTAAGGTTTAACAAATGAATATGATTGCTGAATCATTGTATTGATATTTTTTTAGTCACCAGTATCTTAGAACAGCCAGAAGTAAAACCTAAAAGTGTGGAATTGTAACCCATATTAAACTCAGAAATCTGCTCTACAACCAATTACTGGGATGTGCTCTGAAGTTTATTGTTTTTTCGTATTTGTCCTATTTTTCACAAAAAAGAAAGAAAGTTGATGTGATGATTGTGATGATAAATGCACAGCTATATAATGAAAAAGTTGCTATAGTAAGGTTGATATTTTGATAACATGCAGTTTTGAAATCTAATCAAATAGTATTTAAGTCAGCATTTAATATTTAGAATTTAAGAAACTCTGGTATGTTTTTATAGATTAGAGTGAGATGCTAGATCCGAGATCTGCTTTTACAGTAATAATTTTGAATGTTAAAGGACTAAGCTCACTAATTGAAGGACTGATTGATGAAACAGATTAAATACTATGTCTGTCTATATGCAGCTCCCAAGAGACTTAACTTGGACCCAAGAATATAAACAGACTGGAAGTAAAAGGATGGAAACAGATGTTCTATGTGAGCTGTAACCAAAATAAAGCCAAAGTACCTATACTAATATTAGATAAAATAGATTTTAAATGTTATGACATCATAAAAGATAAGATTTTCATATGTTAATTGTAAAAACTCTTTGTGTCTTTATATTTTTTAATATAAAAAACTTAAATATGTTCAGTAACATGGGTCATTTACAATAGCAATGTTGATGTTTCTTCTTGATATTCTGAGAATTAATGTAGTTTTTTTTTTGAGCTTGGTCTGGGAATCAAACCCAGGTTTCCCACATGGAAGGCAAGCATTCTGCCACTGAATCACCCATGCACCCGAGAATGTAGGTAGTCTTGACAGCTGATCAAATGGTATTTAAGTTAGTGTTCAATATCATCTAGAACTCAAGAAGTGCTGATACCGTTATCTGTAGATTTTTTCCTTTTTCACCTTAAATTTAAACTGGTTTATGAAACATACTGTATAAACACAGACCTTAAAATGATTATATTTTACTTAAAATGCTTAATTAAAAAAATAAAGTACCATTCAGTTGCCAAAAAAAAAAAATGAGGGAGAGATGAAAACCTTCTCTGATAAACAAAAGCTGAGTTGGACCCTCACCATCAGACTAGCTCTACAAGCATGTATTAAGTTTTTCATATGAAAGAGAAAGAAAATTGACAGGACTGAGGAGCTTAAAGGAATAATGATGTCTGGTAAATGCAACCACATGGGTCACTCACTATAAACCATACAATTGTGTTATTTTATACATAACTCCTCTTTTTATTTGTATAGATTCTAAAAAGAAAATTTGTAAAAGTAGTGAAAAATATATGTTTCAGAAAGGCAGAAAAACTGGAAGGGGATTTACATAAGAGATGAATTTCCAGAGAATCTAACATGTAAACCTATAATTTTAAACAAGTTCAACAAAAATGGAGGGTGGAGGTTTATATAAAATTTTGAGTGTGTTATTAAAATTAAATAAGTATCAAAGAAAACAAGATTGCTACAGATTTTTAACATCTTATTTAAACACTGAGATACTCAAATAAATATCTCAAAAATATACAGAAAGACATGAGAAGAAAATCAAAATGTTACATTGTAAAAAATAAAATAACTATGAAAATAGACATTGATGGAAGAGTAAAGTTATAGGACTTGTAAAGTCAAAATAGCAAAATGGAAGTAGAAATTCCTGCATTTTCAGCAGCCACTTTAAGTGTAAACTCTCCAGTCAAAATGCAGGGATTGGAATAATGGTTACAAAAATAACCTAGGGGTGTGAGGGTAGTTCAGTGGTAGGATTCTCACCTGCCATGTGGGAGACCTGGTTCGATTCCCGACCCATGCACTTTCCAAAACAAACAAACAAGAAAGCAAACAAATGAAAAGCAAAAATTAAAAAAATCAACAAAATGATGCTGCAATAAGGGGATACTCACATGGAAAAAGAATGAAAGGTGATCCCTGCCATTCAGCATACAATGAAAAAAAATAACCTAATGTGCTGGTTTGAAAGGAAGTATGCCCCCTAACAAAGCCATGTTTTAATATAAATCCCATTTCATAAAGGTAGAATAATCTCTATTCAATACTGTATGTTTGAAACTGTAATGAGATCATCTCCTGGAGATGTGATTTAGTCAAGAGTGGTTGTTAAATTGGGTTAGGGGATGACATGTCTCCACCCATTTGAATGGGTCTTGATTAGTTTCTGAAGTCCTATAAAAGAGGAAACATTTTGGAGAATGAGAGATTCTGAGAGAGCAGAGAATGCTGCAGCACCATGAAGCAGAGAGTCCACCGGCCAGTGACCTTTGGAGATGAAGAAGGAAGATGCCTCCCAGGGAGCTTCATGAAACCAGAAGCCAGGAGAGAAAACTTGGAGATGATGCCATATTCGCCTTGTGCCCTTCCAGCCGAGAGAGAAGCCCTGACTGTGTTCGCCACATGCCTTCTCATTTGAGAGAGAAACCCTGAACATCATCGGCCTTCTTGAACCAAGGTATCTTTCCCTGGATGCCTTTGATTGATAATTTCTATAGACTTGTTTTAATTGGGACATTTTCTCGGCCCTAGATTCTCATTTGAGAGAGAAACCCTGAACATCATCGGCCTTCTTGAACCAAGGTATCTTTCCCTGGATGCCTTTGATTGATAATTTCTATAGACTTGTTTTAATTGGGACATTTTCTCAGCCCTAGAACTGTAAACTAGCAACTCATTAAATTCCCCTTGTTAAAAGCCATTCCATCTCTGGTATATTGCATTCCGGCAGCTAGGAAACTAGAACACCTAACAATTTGCTTAATTCAAGAGACTAACTTTAAATTCGAAGACATTAGTGGGTTTCAAGTGGAGGGGTGGTAGAAAAATATTTCCTGCAAATATTCAGTAATAGTGGAATAATAAGATTCACTAATATATGGAAATTTAAAAATATACTATAAGTCACAATGGGCAAAAGAACATATCACAAAGTCAATTAAGAAATATCATTAGCTGAATGATCAAAAAGAACACACACCAAAATTTACAGGATGCTGGAAAGGCAGTGCTTAGAGGTAATTGCATAGCTCTGGAAGCTTACAACAGAAAAGCAGAAAAATCTGAAATATGAGACCTAAACTCACAAATTGAGGTACTAGAAATAGAATAGCAAAACAAACCCAAAGCAAGAATCTGGAAGGAAATATCAAAGATTATATTGGAGATAAAATGAAATACAGATTAAAAAAACAACAGAGAGTATCAATAAAACAAAAAGTTGAATCTTTGAAAAGATTAATAAAATCAACAAAACTTTATCTAGACCAATGAAGAAAAAATTAAAAGGACACCAATAACTAAAATCAGAAGTGAAAGAATAGACATTATCATTGACCCCACAGAAATGAAAAGGAGTATGAGAGGTTACATAAACAATTGTACCCCAACAAATGATATAATCTAGATGAAATGGAAAAAAATATGAGAAATATACAAACTATCTACACCAACTCAAGAAAAAGTAGAAGATCTCAACAGACCAATAACAACCAAAGTGATCAAATCAGTATCCAAAAACACCCATCAAAGAAAATCACAGTACTAGATAAATTTACTGGTGAATTTCACCAAACATTCCAAAGTTACCAATCCTGCTCAAATTCCTCCAAATATTTGGATTGGAGAGATTGGAGAGAATGCTTCCTAGGGCATTGTTTGCATTCATTGCATGAGGTGAACATCATTCTTATACCACGCCAGTTAAAGATACCACAATAAAATTAAGAACCCTCATGAATAGAGATGCAAAAACATTCAAGAACAGGCCAGCAACAGAATTCAATGGCAAATTAAAAAATTATACATCACAATTAAGTAGGATTTATCCCTGGTATGAAAAGGTAATTCAACATAAGAAAATCAATTAATGTAAGACACCACATTATTAGAACAAAGTGAAACAAACAAAAAACTAAGCAAAACACATACAACATAAGACCATTTCAATTGATGCAGAAAAGTCATTTGGTAAAATCTAGAATCCCCTTTTCATTAAAACATTCAGTAAATGTGGAATAGTATGAAATTATCTCAAGTGATAAAAGGACTGATATGAAAATCTCACAGCTAATATCAGATTTAATTCTGAATGTATAAAAACTTTCTCCCCAAGGTCACGGACAAGACAAGTAAGCCTGTTGTCACCAATGTTATTCAGCATTGTAGTGATGTCTAGTAAGAGTAATTAGGTAAGAAAAGAAGGCATTCAAATTGGATAGGAATATGTAAAACTTTCTCAGTTTGCAGATAGCATAATCATACATGTAAAAAATTTAAAAAATCTAACAGTTAACAAACTAACTCAACAAGGTGACAGAGTACACTGTCAGTGTGAAGAATCGCTGATTTTTCTGTATAGTACTTATGAAGAATCATAAGAGGAAATCAAGAAAAAAATTCCATTTAAAATTGCAGCTGAAAAAAGCCAAATATATAGGATTAAGTTTAGCCAAAGGTGTAAAGTATGTATGCACATAAAACTACAAAACATTGCTGACAGTACTAAAGAAGACCTAAATAAATGGAAGGGCATTCCATGTTATGGATTTAATGGCATTGTTTTTAGCAGCCAGGTAGCTAAGACAAACTCCAGGTGGGAAACTTCTGGATCCTATGTTAGCTGTGAAACAGTTACTTAGCATTCACACTCCAAGCAGTGTGACACAAGAAAAGACAAAAATAGATAAATGGGACTTCATCAATATAAACAATGTTTGAGTATCAAAATACTTTATCATGAAGGTAAAATCAGTCTTTAGAATGGGATTAAATATTTGGAATTCATAGATTTAATAAAGGTTCTTATCTAGAATATATAAGAAAATCATACAAATGCAACCAATTTTTAAAAAAAAAATTCAAATTAAAAAATGAGCAAATTGTAACTAGGTTTTCCTCCAAAGAAGATATACAAATGGCCAATTAGCACATGAAAAGAAGCACATAAACCTTACTTTTGGGGAAACTCACATCAAATGTAAAGTATCATTTCATCAGAATGCTTCCTATTAAAATCAGAAAATAAGAAATGTTGAAGAGGACGTGGAGAAATGGGGTCGATTGTCCTTTGTTGGTGGGAATGATAAATGGTTTAGCCACTGAAGAAAACATTTGGAGATACTTCAAAAAGTACAGCATTAACATATCATGCAACGACTCCACCGTTGCTATTTACCCCAAAGAGCTTAAATCATGAACTTGAACAGATATCTGCACACTAATGTTCATAACAGCTTCATTCACAATTGTCAAAGACGGGAGAGAATATGTGGCATATAAATGCAATGAATGTTATTCACCCATAAAAAGGATGAAGATCTGATACATGATACAGCATGTTCAGTGATATAAGCAAGAGCTAAAAGGGCAAATATTGTATGACCTCACAGAGATGACTAAATTAGAGTGTGCTAACTCATAGGAGCTAGAATGCAGGACACCAGTGCTCAGAGCTGAGGTAGAGAATGGGGAGTTAATGCTTACTTGATAGAGTTTCTGTTTGAGGTGATGGAAAAGTTTGGGGAATGGATGATGGTGATGGTAGCACAACATTTTTTATATTATTAACAACAGCAACTACATACTATTGCATATTTGCAAGTGGTTAAACTGGAAAATTTTAGGTTGCATGTAATCACAGAACGAAAATTAAAGAAAAATACCCATAAGACTGTATCAAAGAGACAGTGAACCCTAAGGTAAACTGCGACACCAGTTAACAGTGTATTTACAATAACATTGTTTCAACAATTGTCACAAAATGATGACCTTGGTGCAAAGTGTTGATCATCAGAAAATTGTGCTTGTGAGAGTTTATGTGGAATCTCTGTACTTTCTGCTCGATTTTTCTGTCAATCAACATCTTTAATTTAAGAAGATAGTATTATTATACCTTTTATATAAAAATATAAGAAGCCTAAAAGTTTCTATTTTCATTTACCCCTTGTGATTTCATATATATTACTTATTTTATATATATACACAATAGATATTTTATACCTGAAAATACAGTGCTATTTTTTGAGGTCCCAAATTTTCTTTGAGATAAATTTCATAATTTTCCCATATTTTAGCTCTTCATTTCTTCACATAGATTCAATTCTCCCTATGGTATCATTTACTTCAGACTGTGGAAATTCTGTTCTTTTTCTCCAACTGTAGGAGTTTGGGACAAATGCTCTAAGCTTTCATTTATCTTAAATGTGTCTCTACCATAGTGGAGTTGCATGGATAGTTTCACTAGTACACATCTATTTTTCTTTTTTGCCTTTTTGCATTTTGTATATTTGTTTTACTTCTATTCTTATTGCCTCTTATCAGAAGGCAGCCATAATTGATATGTTCCCCAGTGCTCCAAACATTTTGCCCCTTGCCCCAACTCTGCATGTTATCTCTTCTCCCTGCCCCATCCCGGCTTCTTTGAAGTGTTTTTTTCTCCCTTTCATTACATGTACCTTAATTAGGACACACTTCTGTGTTTATGTGTGCATTGCATTTCTGTTCTTCTGTATATTCAGAATTTCTTAGATCTCTAATGTTTTAATCAAAATATTTATGATCGCAGCCACTTTTTATTTAATTAGTTTGACCCACTTATGCCCATCTTGTATATTTAACCAGTTTTGCTGCTTCTGTTGCTGCTCTCCTCCTAGCAACTGAGTTTGAATAACAGAATGGTTCTGGTTTCAAGTCCACTGATGATCTCTTGAGGAGCCTCCAGTCTGCTGCTCAGTCCTTGGAGCAAAGTTTACATTATCATATATTTTACTGTTTCTCTAGAATTACTATTTAGCTCTTTTAAATTTTAGTCTGCATTGTTTTCTGCTGCCATTTCTTATATATTTCCTCAAGGGTGATCCTTTTCCTGAATTCATTAAATATATGCATAAAGTTGTTTTAAAGTCCTTGGATTCTAACTCAAAGTTTGGTTCCTCTTGAAATCTATTTCTATTAACTTAAAAAAAATAATATTATTCCTATTTTCTTGTTTTGTCTTTTGTTTGCTAATTTTTAAATTATTTACTCTACTTTGTAAAGGGTACCTTGTGTGGAGTCTGGATTATGTTTTCAACTCTCTTCTGATTTTAGTGATACAGATTGAAACTGTAGATCCTTATTTTTTTCCTTAGGTTCCTTATCTCTCTCTTTTTTCTTCACATGGATTATTCCTGCTTTTTTGGCATATTAAAGATTGGTCCTTTTTTTTCTATCCTATTTGATAAATGTTTTTCAATTTTATTTTCTTTTAATTCATTACTGTATTTTATGTTTACCATTTAATTTCTCCTACTTTTATACACTAAAAAACTTCTTTTTGGTTTTCCTTCAGTTTTTCTCTAAAAACTTGATGACATTATTTATTTCTTCTTACCTTTTTAATAATATAGGAGTTTAATACTTCCATTATTCACATGGGTACTACTTTATATTATATGAAGTATATGCATTATTCCTATTGCCACCCAAGAAATAAATAACCTAGTTTTAAATAATCTATTTCCTCTTTGACCTAGAGAAAAATTAAAACTGGATTTTTATATGTATTTATTTCTAATCTTCCAATTAAAGGAATTTCAGTTTTTGTATTTTGAATACCAACTTTAAATGTACTGCATCTTTTTCAGATAATGCAGCCCTTTAAGTTAAATTTTGAAAATTTATTAAAATGTTTGGATTAATTGCAATCAATTTGGATAAAAGACATAACTGTTGGGAAAGAACGCTTCAAATGATGTTTTGAAACTTGAAATTATTACATATTTATTCATAGTTTATAAATTTGGATTGTGTTTTCCCTGCTGGATTAAGTGGACATGAGAGTGGTTATGTTCTCTATGTCACTTCATTTTAACTGCTCATTTAGTAAATATCCTATTGAATATCTACAATGTACCAGGCACTGCCTAAGAATATAGCAAAGGGATGAAAGACCTTTGTCTTCTTGGGGCCTGTAATCTATCAAGGAGAGACACAGAAACAAGCAGAGTAAAATGATATGTGGTGTCAGAATGACTGCTAGAAAAGAAAAGAATAGAAAAGGTAAGAAAGCAAAGGAAGCCTTGTTTTCAGGGCAGTCCATGCTTGGCCTCTGCACAGAGGTTTGAAAGGAGGAGGAGGTGGTGCCCAGCCTGGGAGCCTGAGAGCCTAGGCAGGGCTGGCCTGGGCAGGGCTGGCTGCTCGGTCTGAGGGGCAGCCAGGAGCTCTGCTTCCTAGCAGGGAGGTTCCCTGTAGGGTGAGGGGATAAACGCCCTGGACGTCTGTGCTGAGGCGGAAGGGCCGTGGCGAAGAACCAAGGGGAGGGATGTTGTGGAGTAGCCAGGCTTGCAATCTAAGAAAAGGACTTCCAGGGTCATCTTCAGGGAAAGGCCACACTCGAGGAAGCTGAAGGGAGTGAGGTGGAGAGTCATAAAATACCTCGGAGAAGTGAGCAAATGGAATCTCAAAACAATGTCCTGCAAATTTTTAATTTTGTCTTTTTATATTAATGTTTTGCATCACTTTATTTTATTAAAAACATAAAATGGAATATGTTAGATTTTATTAATATACTTATACTAATAAAATTTTCACATTATTATATTTTCCTCTTTTTAGGAATATATTCTGAATAATAAATATAAAATTAAAAACTAATATATGAAATTTCATTATATTAATGATTTTAGTTTCCTTTTTGATATGTATTTTTTTTTCTGCCTTTTTCTTATTTACTGTCTTTAACCATTTTAAAATAGTTACTGGACTCTCCTCTCACTGCCTTCTGTATTTTGGATGGCAAATTTAGGAAAAATCCTGACTTGCTCTACACTTCATTCTCTAGCTACCCACAGAATTTGTGTCTTCCTCTTTGAATGGTGCTGATTTTGTATCTGGGTATAAAAGGGAATCTGAATCTATATGCTATCAAACCCTCAATTTACTCCCATTGAATACTTTGGTTTTCCAAGGATTCCTGAAATGTTACTCAATATAAAATTAGTGAAGGAAAATATTCACACTGTTTTAATTCTTTTCATAGTAAATTGAACTTAAACACAAAGGGAATAGCTAAAAGAAGTGTTCTTCTCACATCCAAACTCATGAAATAGTGTGTCAGTGGACAGAGAGTGGACATAGACAAGCATGATTTGAGCTCTTTCAGCAATCGCGCAATCGATTTGCTATATTCTACAACCTCTAGAATGAATATATCAATATTTATCAAATAATATTGGGAAGATGTTGAAGAACAAAATATGCAAGTAAAATTTAATTATTAAAACAATTAAAAATATAAAATGTCTAAATTAGGTGGGCCTTATACAGTCATGTAATGTAACAATTTATGAGCTAATCTCTAAAAATTTAGCAGTCTCATGTCTTTTAGGGTTTTGCAGAATAGAAAGAATGAATATATTTATTGTAAAGATACATTATGATTGAATTAAAAGTTGTATGACCATTTATGTTTCATTCAAATTTCTTTCATAAATACTTAACATATATTGTCATTTAAAAGCTAAATTGGTGCTCATTTGATTGCTTTTGGAAATCTAAATTCTTAATCCATATGCTTTCCTATTGCTTCAAAATTTTCTGGAAGGCACTTCTGGTCAAAATAAGATGTTTCAGCATACTGTTTCCCCATGCAATCTGTGGACAAGGAGCAAAAATAGCAGAGCTAACTTTCTCAAAACTCTGAAAAACAGTTAAAGTCTTGTTGTATTTGGACAAGAGCCAAATCAAGATAACATAGCTTTAACAGCAACAGGAGAAACTGTGGCCCACTTGCTGGCCCCTATTCACCCACCCCTGGAAGGGTCTGGAGCTGGACTTCCATGGTGGGCTCTTGGCTCTGTTCCATCAGGAGCAGAGTAACCCCTAGCTGCATAACAGGGTGATGGTATGGGGTGTCCATCAGTGCAGGAAGAGCCTGAACCACAAACTAGGAGATCCTCCTTGGCCTTGCTCTTCAGAACTGGCCCTGCAGTCAAGAAGCAGCTCATGGACAGCTAAAGCAGTGTAAGAAAGAATTAAGTCAAATGGCCTGGGGTAAAAGTCTATGTGCTTTAAGAGAGGGAAAAAGTTCATTTCATAGAGACTAAAAGAAAAATTAACATTTGTATATGTGGGGGAATCCTTAAGGCAATGAGCAAGCACAGGACTGAGAAAAGACAGAGAGGGCACTGCACTTCACATTCACCTCAGGCCAATCTTCTCAAGAAGAGGTCTAATTTCTGAAGGAGCACACAGGCCAATGCACATCCAAATTTCAAATAATGTAAACATAATTTTCTGCATTAGTCTGGTAGTTTTTGTTATCACTCAAAACTACTGAGTTTTGAAACTCTCTGTCATGTCATGAGCAGGAAAAAATTTAGGGAACAGACCACTCTGGGACTAAATCCCCAAATTGACAATTAATTAACAAATTAAAGTATGCAGAAAAAAGATTAAAGACCTAGAGACAGGAAGTAATGACTCATCAAAAGGAACAGGATTAAAATACAGAAACTATTAAGGAAGAAGGTAAGACTTCGGACATACTTGGCAAAGATTTTTAAAAAGAGATGCTCAAGGAGATAAAGGAAAACACAAAGAAAATTAAAGGATAACTGGAAAAAAATGAATGAACAATATGAATATCTCAATAAGAGACAGCAATTTTAAAAAGGAACCAAATGGTAATACTAGAATTGAAGACCAAAAAAATGAAATTTAATATTCCTTACAGGGTCTCAACAGAAGATAGGATTGCTGGCAGAAGGAAGAATAAGTGAATTTGAAGAAAGAACAATCAAAATGATTCAGACTGAGGAGTAGAAAGGAAAAAGTATTTCAAAAAGTAAACCTAGCCTAAGCATGTCAGTATATGCATTATTAGAATCATAGAAGGAAAAACAAAGAGGCAGAAGGAATATTCAAAGAAATGATGGCATAAAACATTATAAATTTAACAAAAGAGGAATATGTCGTCAAAAACCACATGAACTCAAAGAGGATAAACTTAAAGAGAAATATGCCAACACATTTAGAAGCCAAAATATTGAATACCAAGTACAATGAGTTTTCTGAAAGATTCAGAGGAGAACAATGTGTTTTTATAATGTTCAAGGGAATCTTGAACAATTAAATGCCAACTTCTCATGGGAAACTATGGATAGAAAGAATGCAGTGGTACAAAACACATACCAGGAAAAAATTGCCAGCTAATAATTTGATATCCAGAGAGACTATCCATTTAAAAACCACAAAAATTTTAAAACATTCCCAGATAAACAAAAGCTGAGAGTTTGTCACCACTATACCTGCTTACAAGCAATGCTAGAGTACTGAGGGGAAAGGACAATGGACAGAGGATCAAAATGTCACACAAAAATATCTCCAGTTGAGGTAAACATATGGGTAATTATAAATGTCAGTAATCTGGCATTCTATTTTTGTTAGGTATCTCCACTTTTTATATCCTCCAGCTTCTAACATGCAAATGAATAAAGTTAATGTTTTATTTAAAGATTGGGACATAGAACATATAAAAATGTATTTTTTAAAAGTACAAAAAAGTGAGGAAATGGAGGGGTACAGTACTGTGTACATATATAACAAGAATATTAAAGATTTCATATGTCAAATTTCATCACCACAGTAACTATAGAGTGATGTATGACAAAGGTATTGATATGGAAATGAGAGGGGATTCAAAATGGTACTACACAGGAAATCAAATACATATGAATGTAAGCTTTAACAGAAGAATTGAAGGACAAAAAATTGTAGAAGATTTATAAGACCTTATAGCTAAATGACAGAAGAAAGTTCTCCAGTATTACTAGTTATTTTAAATGTAAATTGTTTAAACTTTCAAGTAAAAGCAGAGATTGGCAGAATAGATAAAAAGCAAGACTCAACTATAGGCTGTCTACAAGAGACTCATAATAAATCCAAAACTGACATGGAAAGGATGAATAAAATATACCATTCAAAAGAAAACAAAAATAGTGAGGAAGCTGTATTACTATTGGATAAAACAGACTTCAATTCCTTAATTGGTAAGAGGAACAAAAATGTTACTATATACTGTTAATTTGGTCAATTCCACCAATAGACATAACATGTAAATATAAATGCACCTAATGGCAGAGCTCCAAATTATATGAAGCAAATATTGACAGAATTGAGAGAGAAATAGTTGGATCTACCCTAATAGTAGGAGACTTCGGTATACCACTTTCAATAACAGATAGAAAATCTAGAAAGAATATCAATAAAGAAACAGAAGAAATGCATTATATTATAAACCAACCAGTCTTAACACACACCTAAGAACACTGCACGCAGCAGCCACAAAATACATCCTTCTCTTAATGTACATGGACCATCCTTCAGGGTAGATTGTTTATTAGTTCACAAAACAAGACACATGAATTTAAAAATAGTGGAATAATACCCTGTATTCTCTCCAACAACAACAGAATGAAGCTGGAAATCAGTAACAAGTGGGACAACTGGAATGTTCATATATATGTGGAAATTCAGCAATGTATTCTTAACCAACATGTGTGTTAAAGAAGAAATCACAAAGGAAAACAGGAAATGTGTCAAGGAGAATGAAAGTGTAAACCCAACATGCCAAATCTTATGGAATGCAGCAAAGGCAGTGGTGGGAGGGAAAAGTATAGCTCCAAATGCTTACTTTAAAAAAGGAATAAAATTCTCAAACCAGAGACCTGACTTATAACTGGAGTATTTAGAAAAATGAGGAGTAAACTAAACCCAAAGTGAACAGAAGAAGGGCATACAAAATTACAAATAGAAATAAATAGAATAGAGAATGAAAAATGATAGAGAGAATCAAGAAACTTCAAATTTGGTTCCTTAGAAAGATGAAAAGATTAATAGGATCAGCAGAACTTTAGCACACAAAGAAAAAAAAAGACAGAGGAAGCAAACAACTAAAATCAGAAGCAAAATGAAGGACATTACTACAAATGCCACAGAAATAGAAAGGTTTGTAAAAGAATTCCTTGAACATCTGTATGACAACAAAATAGATAGCCTAGATTAAAGGGTTAAATTCCTAGAACCACTCAAACTACCTACACAGACACAAAAATAAGTATATGTTCTACAAATACCATTGCTGCAAAATGGAATTAAACAAAACATGATTCCTGTTGTGTATTATTATCATTATTTTCCATTCAGACAAGAAGAAGAGTAACAATTGCAGATAAAGGCAGTGAGTTCTCAGTCCAGTGGTTCAAATGACCATTCCTTGACACTGGGGTTGCGCAGGGGGAAAGAGGGTATCGCTAGCAGAGATGGGGGGGTCAGGTGCCATCAGCTCAAATGTCTGTCTCCTGGAACTGCAGTCATTTTAATAGCTTCATAATCACAAACTGTGGCCAGGGTTTAGGGTAATGAGGACAGTGGCTCCAGATGATGTGCTCAGAGGTGGTTTAATTATCAATGAGCATGTGCACATTGATAACATGCTTAGTCACAAAGACATGTAGGAAAATAGCAGCCTTAATAGGATGTTAGGCATGATTTTTAGTATTTTAAAGAAGTATATATTGTTGACTTCTAGGTTAAAGTCTAAGCTACTGAGCATGGCAGGTGAGCCACCATGGCCTGCCCCCATTGTTATTATTTTTAACAGAACTGTATTCTTTCATAGAAAAATGAAAGCATTCACCTAATTTTTAGCACTCTTATTGACCACTACTAAACATCAATTTTAAAATTTCCTTTTCCTTTACTGTTTTCCAAGAAGTACGGGGTTCTGATTCCTATGTAGAGCTCTACATAAATCAGGGTTTGATAGATTCGTTCTAGTCACATAAGATATGGGCAAGAACTAAAGTGCTTAGTACAAGGGATTTCATAGCATATTTGATCATATCATATCTCCTAGAATATTCTGCATTTTATCTGGAATTCCCTCTCACCTGTGCCCCAGCAAAGGCACATGAAGTTTATACTAAAGCAGTGGTTTATAGCCACCTATTCAGCTGTTGAAACCAACAGGAGATGCCTGTTGCTTCAATTATCTTAAGTTTCAAAACAATGTGATGATTTACACAATAATAAAAAGTAAATGGTTCTGGAGTAATACACTTCCTGTTGGCATTTTTTGAATGAATAGAGTTATTTGGCCTCTCATTTAAAATAATACATTAGAAAATACAAGCATATGTTTTCAGCATATGTAAGGAATCTTAAGATATGAGACATAGACTTAAATCATCAGCTCTGACATGGACTAGCACTTAGATTCTCTGAGGTCGAGTTTTCTCATCCTGGTAATGGAGCCATATTATGTCACACCTGACTATTAAATTTCATAATGTGTAATAATATGACACCACATCAATCCCTGGCAGCATCTAGCATATACATTTATGATCATCCAAATTCATTATACTTTTACTCTGTTTAAATTATGAAGCCCATGTGTTTGAAGTTAATAAGTTATGCATTTGATGTTATTCAAAATGAAAAAAATTACATAGGCATGTGGGTTGAAAACATCAAATGTAAAAAGCACAGGAGAGCTGTAATTTTGTGAATTCAGAATACAAATATACTGATTTCTCAGGAATATTAACACACTTTTGGACACACACACACACACACACACACACACAGTAACCCTGCCTAGGACTCAAATAGAGAAATTTAACATTGGTAGACAAGGAAAGCTAGCAGATTTTTACTTTTTTCAATTCTCTAGATTCTCCTTATTGACTACTTATTCAAAATACTTTTGAAAGCTTTTTGTAGGCATGAAACACAACAAATAAAAATGTCATGCTCTATAAAAAGCATCAGGAGAAACAAAGCAGAGAAAAGTGATCCCAGTGAAAAGGCTCTGTGGGTCAGGGAGTCTGACATATTTCAGAGAAGGAATAAGGTGGGTCTCTAAATGAGGTGAATTGTAATCAAAATCCAGAAGAAGGCTCACAACAGGACACTACGAATTCCTTTCAGTGGACCACTCTAAAGAGAAGCAGGCAAGAAAGATTACCAGATTTTTGAGTAAACACTGTTTGAAAGAGAGAAAAAATTAAACAAATGCTAAAACGAGAATTTGAAAACTGAGACAAAGCAGACAGAGCAAAATTGAGAAAGGCAGAAAAACTGGAAGGGGATTTACATAAGAGATGAATTTCCAGAGAATCTAAGTCTCAGAAAATGTCATTATGGCAACACATGAGGTCGAAGGTGCAGAGACCCACTTAGGTAGGTAAGGTGGGTGCAGCTGTGGGATTCCAGGTACTCAAGGTAGAGAGTGCTCATGAATCAAGCGCTTCTCTGAGAGCTCAAGTATTTACATTAAGATAGTATTTTAAGGCCTTCATAAAAACGTAAGAGCATGAAACTGGAAAGTTGCCCTGAAATGTACTCACAGGTATACCAAGGCGTTCTGCGAACACAAACCGCGCAGGTGTCCCTTGCCTTCCCTGGCAGTCCTGTCGTTGAGAACTGCTGATAACACACCGTGCAGCCCCTTGGGGACCAATTTCCAAGGAAAACTGCTTGGCACATTTCCAAGGGCAAATGTGTACCTGTTAAGTTTGAATTAGAGAGCTCCTCCTTCCTCAGCAACCATATAAATTTCACAGTGATTTCTTGGTATTCTTTAGAGGTCATGTAATATTTGACTCAGTAACAGAGATGGGTTTTCGAGTTATAGACTTAGTTACTCCATGACAGAAACACCAGATCACCAAACACCAGGGATGGCATAGCACACTGTTTATTTGTATTTTAAAGTGTGACACTTTCATGGGAGTTCTAATTGTTCATTACACAGCAATTAGAAATCAACAAAATTCAAAGAAGAAAATGAAAATCATTTATAATTGCTCTTAATATTGATATTTACTTTTTTCCAATTATTTTCCCTTTGGCATAGCTAATTATTTATATGTATACCAATTCTTCTACATAACTTTTATAATGCTATTTTTAATAAGGCCCTAATCACATCACTAAACATTTATAATAAATATTGACTTAAGTTATATTAGAATTTGGTAAAACCCACAATTTCATGTATTTTGCATTGGCTAATGCAGTATAACTAACTTCTCTTAGAGGGTGCACAGCTGATGAGTGGCCATCTTTGAGGTATCACAAGGAAAATATGGTGTAGTTTCTCCAATCAGATTTGGCAGTTTCAACTAAATCATTGGTACAGCTGATGTACTGCCATATTCATCCACAACAATGTTTCTCCTAGTTTATATTTTTATTGTTCTTTACTTATATTTTGTTAAAATAAACAAGAAAGAAAAGAAGAAAGTAAAAATGATTGCTGAGATGAAAAACAATTTATAATTAACAGACAAAATCTCATTTCCTCTCTATATAATCATATGAAATGATTTCTTGTGTATCTTGCAATAATTAGCAATATTGAAATAAATTTTCAGGTACACTTGGAAAGAAGCTCTTACCGTTTACACTCCAGAATTTCTGGAGAGAATTTGTTGTTATGGGAAAAGTAGTTACAAAATATTGCATTTTATATTTGCTCAACTTTGGAAGCACACTTCTTCTATTCAGCAAAAATTTAGTGATGTTATGCCAGGCTTAATTGTAGATTAAAACCTGGCATCAATTTATTTCATAACAGGTCACTTTGGAGTTTGAGCCAATTTGAGAGACTAGTGGAGATTTCCTAAACCAAAACCATTCCATTAGGGCTGATTTACTCTATGCAAAATCACCAGGACTAAGTTTTTGTTTTTGTTTTAAACCACCATTGCAATCAAGTTAATAGCCATTGTGGAATTTTGAGTAATATAAGTAAAAATTATACTTTTAGAAGACAGAATAATTTTAAAAATTCATTTTATGAATCATCTTTTTTACCTGATCTTTATTGTTGGCATTCCAGTAGATCAACTCTAGTAGGAGCATAGTTTTGGATTTCTGATTCTTCTCTCTTTTTTGTGTTAAGAAAATATTTCCCAAGCTCACTGTTTTTGTAACTGTTCCCATTTTCATCTGCTACTTTGCTTTATGGCTATATGATTTGAGAAAATAATTTTATTTATGTTTTCTACATTTATTGTGTTAAAAAAAATTCATGTCTTCTATATTTTTCTCTTTCTAATCTCTATCTCTTTTAAAAGTAAAATCAGTTGCACACAAAAAATCCTTTTAATAGTACTGAACTATTAGTTAACAAAACCTTTGAAGAGCAGATTGGATAAAAATGGCTAAATCACATACTTTAAAAAATGTTTTCAGATCCTTATATTGATAGAGATGATTTCACTAGTGGGCCTTGATTATTATAAAATATACTTTCATTCATAAAGCAACATCAAGAGATGCCAGCTTATTTATTTTATTGTCAAGAATATCAGGGCAATTTAAGCTAACAATAATATTATTTTTCTGAGATATCCAAAAACAGAATGTGGTGACAGAGATGCATTTTTTGGTATCTAATTGCATAGAATCTTGGTGCTCACTATGTGTAATATCAGTAGAATGATATTTCAGTATATAGTTAGCATCATATAGCAAGCAAATTAAACTTAAAAAGGAAATAATTACCTTCTGGTTTGAGTCCCATTTATTGCTCAATGCTTTGTAAAGCATTGTTAAAAAAACAGATTTTATAATCCTATTTATTTTGTTTTATTTAAATTAAATAGGAAATTATATTTTCACAAAATTGTGTGCATCCTACATATATTATATATAATAAAAATTTTAATTTAATGAAAACATTTGAATGCATCTCATAGGTATGCACTCTACAGTAATGCCATGTTCATGAAGTTGAACATGATATGCCTGAAAATTTCAGATTATCTTAGTTATTATTTGGTTTGGAAAGATGAAGTTACTTTTCCAAGCTCAGCTGTCATTTGTGGATAAATTGAGATTTAGTATAGGGATTCAGCACAGCTGAATGCATGGGAAATGCCTGACTCCCTTGAACCCAGGAAAATCTAAAGGCCAATGATTTAAGAATAGATTAAACACATTGTCCTGAGACATGCTGAAGGAAAAAAGTCACCATGTGGAAAACTGATGTCTAAATTCAGTGGATCCCAGATGTAATTTTGTTCAATCACCAAGGCTTTCCATCCATATACAGATGCCACTGTAACATTATTTTTTGCTTTCTTTTGTTTTTGTCCTGCACTATTCTTTCTTCACATTCCACTAAATGATAAACAGTCTGATGGCATGGCGAAAAATATCAGAAATCAAACTAAATTGTGTAAATGCTGTGATTTACTTATTTTAGCAGTTGCTTCATAAACAATGTTATTAGCAATCATTAGGTGGTGTTTAATTCATAGTTATTTTAGAGTTTACCTAAGGAAGTATAATATATTAGTGAAAAGGACATCATTTCTTCTTGACAGAAATGTGCCTCCAAAATCCAGTCAAGGACTTTGCAGGCAGAGTGAGGCTATGAAGAGAGAAAGAAAATATATTGTCATTATGTTAAAATGTGAATGAAAACAATAGTGGTGCAATGAGCTGAAAAGGCCAAAAATGGACAATTTATTGATATGTTTCAAGAAATGTAACAGAAACAGATATATGCTTACGTTGATGGCCTATGAGATGCATCTGCCTCTGGAGTACCTCCTGTTGCCCCATCTTTACTGCTCCTGCAGGATGGCAGGGATGGGGTCCTTCTCAGGAAAGAGCAGAAAATGGTGTGGTGTGAAGGGAAAGCCTTGTGAGCCCAGTTGAAATGTAAATCTAGCTTACCCATCATTTAAGTCATCAGGAAGCATTTCAAAAATTAAATAATTTTCACATTGCTTCTTGTTCATATTTAGTAAAATCTTGTGATATACATGTGCTTGCCACCATTTTATAATTATGATTACTAAAGAAAGGCATATCATGCACTTTATATGCAATTTATAGCACTCAAGTGTATATTTTGCATTAGAACATTTCTGGATGTAAAAATAACAATATTCATTTGTCTTTATGAATTTTAATATGATGTAATATGAAAACAGGAATAGAAAACTTAACATACGATTAACTGGAAAATAAAATGTAAATTTGGTAGGGATTTTTGTTGTTTATTTGTTTTACATGACTCACCTAGCCAAAATGGGATGTACATTTTAAAATTTACTTTATACGTAAAAGTACATCTGCATGGGTCCCAATTCATTATAATTTCTAATCTCATCACTGCCTAGAATATCTTTATGCCCTTGTAAGAAACAAAAACAGCAATATAATCAGACAGACTCTATTTTTATAGAATATTGTCTGGAGCACCTCTAAATATATATTGGATTATCAGGGTTCCTCAGATTTGGAGCCATATGGTATTCCATTGTATGTGGCTGAAATCACAATGCTTAAATTGATGGGCTTCACAGGTAAAATTGAGCTAAAATTCTGTTTTTATTATTTCTAGAATTCTCTCTCTTCATTTAGATAGGAAATATGGGACTGGTTGTCTTGGTCATTGTATATTCCCAGATCTACAGTTGTATGTATTATTTTCTGGATGTGGTGGCAATCTTGGATGCTTGCTATTCTTCAGTTGTCATCTCCAAAATGTTGGTCAATTTCCTGGCAGTGAATAAAGCCATTTTGTTTCCTGAATGTGACACAAAAATGCTTCTTTTTGTTGCCTTTTGGACTGTGGGATGTTTTCTGCTGGCTGCAGTGGCTTATAATTGCTTTGAGGCAGTCTAAAACCCACTGCTGTACTCAGTTAACATGTCTCCCCAAGTATACATGCCATTCATCATTACTTCCTATGTTGGAGATGTTTCAGATGCTGCATTACATGCAGTGGCCACTTTTAGTACATCTAAAAGTGTACTTTTTTTAGGCTCCTTCTGTGCATCTAATGAAGCTAGCTGGACATGTCTTTTGAGTTGGATGTGATACATTAGACATGTCTCCTGTGACATCCCTCTACTCCTCACTATTTCTTGTTGTGACACATCAATCACCTTCTATTCTTCTACTTTGTGAGATATATCAAGATAAATTCTATACTCATATTTCCGATCTCCATGGTTTCCTTCCATTGGCAATTCTGAAGATGTATTCTGATGAAGGGAGGCAAAATAATTTTCCACTTGTGACTCTCATCTAACTAGTTGTTAGTTTATCATGGAACAACTCTCCTTACGTATAAGGCCAAGTTCCATTTGCATTTTGGACCATGATATGATAGCGTTTCCATTTTACTCCATCATAGTCTCCAAGCCGAACCTCATTATCTACAGTATGGGCAACAGAGATGTGAAAGAAACAATGAAAGATTTGCTTGAGAGAGTTTTATTCATAAGTAAAATGCAATGTTAGCATTGAGCAAAATGAAAAGAATGTTGGGGGTCAGTCAAAATTTCTGTGGTCAGGGTGCATGGTAGTTCAGTGGTTAGAATGCCCACCTTCCATGCAGGTCACCTGGGTTCTATTCCCAGACCATGCACCCCCCCAACAATATATATATATATATATATATATATATATATTTCTGTAGTCAGAAATTAAGGAAGAAAATGTCTTATTTTTAGTTAATGCTGTTTATGTATCCTAGAATATTCTTAGTACAGAATTAATCAGCCCCCCAATGCTGCCTTTTATAAATATAGATAAACTATGTTATATGACTATGGATAGGTTCAAACTGACCCATATTAAATATTAATTGATAAACATATTGATAATGTAGCCTTTGTGAAATTTTATTTTCACTAACTTTAATTAGAGACCATGCCCTTAGAATTCAATGGCCTAATGTAACCTCATATTGTTTATCTTATATCCTCACCTTTCATTATGAAGTGAATTGTTCTTCCTGAATCTTGTGAAGGAACTCCCTAATTCATTTTCTTACTCCATTTGGGCAAATACTCTCAAATCTATTTTCTGGACATCATTTGCAATATTTGGATCAACAACCTAGTTTTTTATTGCATCATTTCCTTTCCTGTTAGTCAAACAATTGATTAGATCCATTCCTAATTTTCCATGAATATATTGACATGATGTAGTAATATATATTGATTGTATAATTAAGGCTTTGCAAAAAAATAAAAGTATGTTATTTTGGTCATATTTATTCTGCTGTGTATAGTTTGTTCTACCATTTGTTTACTTGAAGGGATAATAATAGTAGAACTTTACTTTTCTTTCAATGGCAGTCACTATTTTCTCAGCAAATATATATGTCCTATGTTTCCACCAGATCAATCCCATCAGAACAACCTAATCAAAGAGTTTCTTCTGAAATATGAAGTTGAGATAAAATACAACAATTATCAGGCCCTCAATTTCTAATCAATTATCTGATGAGAATTCATGCAATCCTATTGGAACAACCACATGTTTGATAGCAGGGTGTGGTTAAAGTTTGTACTTAAAATTCCTCTAAAAACAGCAATAAGAAAATTTTCAGAAATGCAATACTGACTATAATGTGGATATTATTTTGTCTTATAAAAAAATTAAGCTACTTGAACGTGCATCATATGAAACTTTACTTTCCTGATTATCATCTTTTGAGGTGATATTTCTGGAATAAAGAACAAATCTACTCCAAAAGAATTTCTGAGTATCCTAATTCTTAAAATAGTTAAAATACTTGCATCATAAAGGATAATTTTTAAGGCTTCTACCATTCAAAAAAAAGTTTCAACTTAAGATAAAATTTCAAAGAAGCTGATTCTCTGTTTTGTCAGTTTCTTTCAAATTAAAAAAAAACAGTCTTTGTGTGGGAAAGAAAGCAATGAACACTAAGAGCAACAATGCACTCAGTTATATCTGAAAATGTCTAGCCAATAATTCATCCAACAAACAATGCAAAAATAGATATCAGGCTAACATTCTTGAAATTCTCCTTTTTTATGCTAAAAGTAGAATCTAAGTCTTGAGAACCAGCAGTCTCCCATAATTTTCTCTCAAAATTCAACATGGAATAATGGCATATTTAACTCTCACGTTAATAAAGTTTCACTGTCATTTCTCAATTATCTTTCTCTTAAGTATGAATTCCTTGATTTCCCTGCCCACATTGAACTTCTCTTTAATATCATCTAACACAGTCATCATAATATTTGTTGTTGTGAATATTTGATTGCTATCTAGCTCTACCACTTGCAATGACCCTATATATTTCATAAAGACAAGAATTCAATTAGATTTCCATACAATTATATCCCCGGGGAATAACATAATAATTGGAATATAGAATTTACTCAGAAAACATTTTTTGATTGAATGCTGAATCAAGGAATAAGTAATGGTTAATAGCAATGGTTAGCACTGATATGCAGCTTGTATTTATTGCACATCATTTAGTGCATTACACACACTTATGTGTAATGCACATATCCCCATAACAGCTTTTAATAGGTGGTTCTATTGTTACATAATAATCACTGTTGAGGAAACAGAAGCACATAAAGTCTAGTGAATGTACTCAAGTATACGTATCTCTTAAGAATGATACCAGTATTCCAACTTAGACTTCCTGGTTATAGCATCCCTGCTTTTAAACATATTAGTACATATAGTAAAAGAGAGGACAGATTTTTTTACTTGCTAATTTCATTGTCCAGCCTCCAGAAAACATAATATGGAATAGTGAAGTCTAAATTTTGTCATGTAGAAATAAAAGAGGAAAAGGAAAGTATGGGAGAAATATGGAAAAATGGTTTCCACCGGAATTGGAAATCACTCAACTGGATGATCCATGTAGAATTTGCAGTTTTTGATCCTGAGTGATCAAAAAGTTGAAGACAATAAAGGAAAAAGTAAGTTTAGTAGTAGTGGAAGAAGAAGGGGAAGAAAGAAAATGAAGAAGAAGAGAAGAAGGAGGATGAAAAAAAGGAAGAAAGGAGGAGGAGGTAGATGAGGAGAAATGGGGAGGAAGGCAGGTGGTGAGAAGGATGAGGATGAAGACATGGTAAATGAGAGATTTGGAAAGTCGATTAATTAGATCAGTTATATTTGCAATGATTCTGATGTTCCATTACCTTTTCAAAGTGCAGAACTAGGAACCCAGATAGATCTTGTACTGGCAAGTGTAAAGTCACCCAGAACAGAGATGTTTGTAAACAGCAGATTTAAAAGGAAATTCTTCTATTTAGGATATAGTAAACTGAAAAGAATGTAGGTTCTCATGAGTCCACCAGAAAGGTGAGGTGGAAACTGCCATAAAAGCAGAAAATCAGGGAGGTACAACCCTTCAAAGTGGAGCTGGGACATATGGACTGTTTCACTTTTGGTGGAGGGTGGGAGAAAGATGTGGTCACTATTCAAGCACATAGAAAGAGGACAGATAAATAATAAAGAATTGTTAAAGCCAAGTGTGGGCAAGCAAGGTTTTCAAAGATGGTTTGCATTCATTCTCAATGTCTTCACTGCAGGTCT
>PVIY010008519.1:0-76945 GCA_004026745.1 Myrmecophaga tridactyla
TTTTTTTTTAATTTGCATATGGGCAGGAGGCACCAGGAATCGAACTCCAGACCTCCAGTATGGCAGGCTGGAGCTCTGCTTGCTGAGCCACAGCAGCCTGCCCCAGATTGACTTTTAATAAAAGGGGATTTATTTCATTAGTTCTTCAGAGGAAAGGCAGCTAACTTTCATCTGAGGTTCTTTCTTACGTGGGAAGGCACAAGATGGTCTCTGTTGGCCTTCTCTCCAGGCCTCTGGGTTCCAACAACTTTCCCCAGGGTGACTTCTTTCTACATCTCCAAAGGCCTGGGCTGATCTGCAAGTGCTGAGGTGAGGTATGCTGAGCTGCTTGAGCTGTGCTACCTTGCTCTCTCTCATTTAAGCACCAGCCAATTAAGTCAAACATCATTCATTGCAGCAGGCATGCCTTCTAGCCGACTGCAGATGTAATCAGCAACAGATGAGGTTCATTTCCATTGGCTCACGTCCACAGCAACAGAACTAGGTGCCTTCACCTGGCCAAGTTGGCGACTGACTCTAACTACCACAGATCATCATTTTTTTTCAACCAGTAAATACCTTACCAGGAAAAACCTTTGAGTTATAGCTCAACTTATAGGAACTGCTGAGTTAGATGATTCTCTGAGTGTCCAAAACCATCTCCATAAGCTTGAAGCTCAGAGCCACCAAACTTTTAGACTCAGCCTCAACCTCTGCTTTCATTTAAAGCATTAAATCTTCAACATCTCTAAATTACATTTCAGACACGTGCCTATTTTTGGAGAAAAGGCAAAGTTCCATGTTTTTAGCAGACATATTTCAAGCTTAGTTTAAAAAAAAGTGTGATTGTAGTTCTGACTGTTAAGTCAAGGCTCCAAAAGGACTTCCTTAAAATACTTAAGGTAAAACTTTCCAAAGAGGCAAAACGGAGAGAAATTAATTCAAGAAAACATCTGCAAAAATTTTTCTCCTCCCTCAGAATTTCAGGAATGTTGCTGTAATGGATTCATCTTAGTGCAGAGGAAATAGAGAGCTGTGGATGGTGGGGTAGTCTATCGCCCCAAAGAGCAGCCATTTCTCTGCAATTTAAGCAAAACATCAAGGGAGCAGTCATTCCCTTACAGGTCCATTATAAAGTAATGCAAAAAGTGGGTTGCACTTAACTTTGAGTAGCTATGTATGTGCATTTTTAACCCATACTGAAAGACTACAGAGCTCTTGCAATTTGTTATTTAGTTTTACTGAGAGATTTAATAGATGAAACACATTAGCTTAATATCAAAGGAAGGAAAATGGAAGGTTTTCCTCATCATAATGGCATCAAGGCTGCAGGACAGAATTGAATGAAATAATATTTACTAAGCACTTACAGACATGTGGAGATTTAAAAGGTTAGCTCCCTGAGCACATGACTGCAGCTTTTGTACAATATTTGACAAAGGGCTTTCAGATATCTTATTGTACTTGGTCATCATCATAACTTTTCTAGTTAGTTTATTAGTCAGTTCTTTAGGGTTGTAGGTAAAAGAAACATGTCAAACTACCATAGGCATGAAAGGAAACTTATTAGCTTACATAAAACTGTTGCCTTCAGACCTGGCTAGACCTAAGGGCTAAACACTCTCTTTCTTTCTCTTTCTCTTTTTATCTCCTTCCCTTTCTGTATCTTGGAAGCCATGGCAGTGGCGTCCTCCTCCTCTTCTCCTGCTCCCGTTTCTCTTCTCCTCCTCTTCCTTATTCTCTGTCATGGTCAGGTTCATGTGTCAACTTGGCCAGATGGTGGTGCCCAGTCATCTGGTCAGGCAAATGTTGGCCTGTCTGCTGCTATGAGGACATTTCATAGACTTAAATCATGATCATGCTGGCTGCATCCACAGCTGATTGCATTGGGGGGTGTCTTCTGCAATGAGTGATGCTTAATCTAATCACCAGAAGTCTTTTAGGGAGGACTCAGGAGAGACAGTCACTCTTCCTGCTTCAGGCAGCCAGCTTCTCCTGAGCACTTGTTGAGGATGTTCATTGGAGCTGCCAGCTCACGGCCTATCCTACAGACCTCGGACTCTACATCCCCAAGGTCATGTGAAACACTTTTATAAATATTATATTTACAGATATCTCCTGATGATTCTGTTCTCTAGAGAACCATAGCTAATACATTCTCCTTCTTCTTCTTTTTTTTTTTTACCTCATTGATGTCATTTTGTCCTATTGCAAAAGCTTTCCTCCATGTGGCTACTGGCAGATAAAACATGCATCATGTGTCTTGCGATTCCAGATGAAGCAGAAATCAAATCATGTGGAGAGATTCTAATTGGCTCTACTTTTGGTGATACATGTACCCAGCCCTTGAACCAATCTCTAGAACAATGGAATGCTTTACTGTCGTTGGCCAGGCTGAGTCTTGCAGCCACTCCAGAAGCCAGGAAGTGGAGATGATTGATGGTCAAATCAGAGCCCTGTGGAGTTAGGGTTGGGGGTATGAGTTCATCAGTGGAAAGAAGATTACTAAGCTGATAAAAGCTACAAGCATGAAGTGTCAATAATTAGCTCAATTTTACAGATGAGAATGCTTTAGTAGTGCACTTGACCAAATTAAAAATGATCTGATAATGATGGCTTCCAACTTCTTTAACACTAGATTAAATCTCCCATTCCATAAGATACATGAGGTTTAAAATGCATGGTGACAGTGAATTAAATTCACATCAAAGTAAAAATATCTGGTATTAAGATCCTTCTCTGAGAATCAATCTAATTTAGGGAGATAAGAAAGGACAAGAACTGGGTGTTGCAGTGGTGGCTCAGTGGCAGAATTCTTGCCTGCCATGCTGGAGACCCGGGTTTAATTCCCAGAGCCTGCCCATGCAAAGAAAGAAGAAAAAAAGAAGGACAAGAACAATGTATATCTAAAGGAGGATGGAGAAATGCAGTGACAAGAGTTATTTAGGTCCCTGTCATTCCGTCTTTAACCTGCAAATATTTTGAAGGAAGAATCTGTGACTTTCTCCTGCTCTATCCCCTGTAGGGTTTGGTAAACGACAGCACATAACAGTAAATGTAAGATGAATAAAGAGAAATAAATTAGCACACTTTGCTTGTCCTCTTTCCTTGGTAAATTTATGTGGGTTGTGTATATCACTGTCAATGCTATGTCTATCTGACAGACAGGATTGACCTTCTGCATTGGCAGAAACTGAAGGTGTTTGACAGAGGTTCAGGGTCTGTCTAAATAACCTGCAACCATACATTTACAGATTGTTAAAGTGAGTTTTAAATACCATGTCATTCAACTCCACCAATTTTATATATATCAGAGAATGGAACCCAGAAAACACATATCAAGCCCCAAATTTTCTTTGGGGGGCAGTGGTAGATATATATGGGCCACTGTCCTTGGTCCTGAACTTCTGTCCATGCACAATTGTATTTCCTAATGTTGGACCCTTGTACTCCTCCCTAACCTCTCCTGGAGCTATGGATTTTCCGTATTTTGCTTTTTGAGTTAATGAAGAAAAAGGTAAGTTATATTCTTATATACTTATATACTATCTCAGAAAAATAGAATTGAGTTTTAGCACTATATATATAGGTTATTCTACATACTTCAGATGGTTCTCTCAGTGTTTTCTGACAATCTTTCCCCCTCTTCATTCCAGAATTTGCTTAGGCCATCCAAAAAAGTAAATTGATTTTCTCTAAGGCTGCATAACAAATGACCAAATTAGGGGCTTAAAACCATAAAGTTGTATTATCTCACAGCTCCTATGGGTCAGGAATTCAAAAGCAGCTTAGCTGAGCAGTTCTGGCTCAGAGTCTCTCATGAGGCTGCAGTCAGATATCAGCCAGGGCTGTCTCAAATGAAGGTTTGCCTGGGATTGGTGGATAAACTTCCAGGGTGGCTCACTCACATGACTGGCAAGTTGCTGCTGCTTGTGAGTGGAAGACTCAATTCCTCAGCATGTGTCTTCTTAAAATGCTACCTGAGGGGTAGACCATGGTGGCTCAGCTGGCAGAGTTCTCACCTGCCATGCCAGAGAACCGGTGTCTGGCCATGCAAAAAAAAAAATGTTACCTGGGTTTTCCCCAACATGGCACCTGGCTTCCCTCAAAAAGGGCAATCCAAAACAAAGGTTAAAATATATTGGGTAGATAGAAATACCTGCAGCCAACGAGAGAAAGGGGTATGGTATGTATGAGTGTTTTTCTTTTTTCTTTTTATTTCTTTTTCTCAATTGATGCAAATTTTCTAAGAAATGATCATGGTGATGAATGAACAACTATGTGATGACATTGTGAGTTATTGATTATATACCAAGAACAGAATGATCATATGGTAAAAATGTTTGTGTTTGTGTGTTGTTATGTTTTAAAAAAAATTTAAAAAAATAAAAAAGAAAGAAAGGGCAATCCAAGAGACGAAGGGAGAAGTGGCAATATCTTTTATGATCTATTCTCTGATGTCACACACTGATATTCCTATTGGTCCAAAAATTGACCTGATACAATGGGGGAGAGGACTACATAGGGGAATGACTACCCAGTGGCATGGATAATTAGGGGCCAGCTTGGAGGCTGCCTACTACAGCCTCTTTTATACATCCTTAACATAGCACTTCTTACACTGTTTTATACATATTGTTTACCTGTATATCCTCTGGCAGCAGACCTAGCCCTCTGCCTACATACGGCCTCCCCATTCTCTGTACTAATAAACACTAATTTTGTTCAGATATTGGGCAGTACTTTTTTCAGGGGTCAGCAACTTTGGCCCATGAGCCAAACCTGGCCCATGACCGGTTCTCGTACAGCTTATGAGCTAAGCATGGTTTTTACATTTTTAAAGGTTATGAAAAGAATAACGAGGAGGAGGAAGAGGAAAAGGTACAACAGAGATCATGTAATGCATACAAAGCCTCAATAATTTGTTATCTGACACTTGATATAAAAAGTTTGCTGACTCCTCACCTAAGTCACCAATGATAATCCCATTCCCAGCTGTTCCTGAAGGATTTAGGAATAGGCAAGTTTCCCAATTCTGGCCTGTGGGATATCAAAGAAAGCCTTCTACATGGTATAAAGCCTGCAGTGTACAATGATGGTGAATGCATAAATAAATTAATTTAAAAATGTTTTTGCATGAGGGAGAACAAATAAATGTCAGTATTGCAGGGTGTTGAAAAATAGTATATGAGAAAAAGTACAAACAATGTAAGCTAGGGTCTAGTGTCATCAGTAACTGCTTCCACTGAATGTAACAAAGGAATTAGGCCATGGATTCTGTGTGGAAGAAAAGGAAATGTCTTCAGATAGAATATGTACTAAAGGCATGTCTATACAATTACACTGGATTGTATGATGTGTGAATAGAACTGTTTAAAAATGAACAGAGAGAAACAAGTGCTAGAAAAGATGCACAGAGGCTAGGGGTGGGGTTGCCATATGATCCTGAAACCCATTTGCTCAGTGTATACTTGGAGGAACTGAGTGTGCGGACATGAAAGGACAGTTGCATACTGGTGTTTCTGGTCATAGTGTTCATGATCCACAATGAATAGAGGTGGCCCAAGGGTACGTTGACTGAAGAATGGAAGGGGAACAATGGTGTATACATACAATGGACTACTGAGTGCCTACAAGAAGAAATGAAGTTGTGAGGCATGCAGCTAGATAAATGAACCTTAAGAGCTTTATATTGAATGAAATACCAGGAACAAGAAGACAAATATTATCATGCTTCAATCATATGGACAAACTGTAATATAAAAATTCAGCAAACTAAATTCAGAGCATGGGTTATCAGGTTGGGGCTTACTGTAAAGGGTCCTAGATTGTAAGCTTCAATCTTATGTATGTTACACATACATTCAGAAGGTGTAACTGTTAATTCTAAATTCTAAGATACTGAGCTGTTTGTTTATAACATGGTCTTAACCAGAAACTTCAGGTATTTATGTGACACCTGAGACTCAGAATTAGAGCTCTAAAGCTCTGAAAGTCAACACTACCCCATACAGGAATGTTTAAAAAGTTGAAAAAGTGACCAGACTTTGAGTAGTGACATGAATGAAGCTGATCTGGATAGAACTAAGGTATATCAGAAGACTGGGTAAAGGATGGTATCACCCATGTTTTAAAACTTCAACTTCTGTGTGAGACTAAAAGGAGAGATGTTTATATGGTGTAAAATTTATATTTTGACTAGTGATTTCCTAATTTAACTTGTATGGTCAGTTTACTTAATACCATAAGTACATGGAATCTTGAGAAGGGCATGAGATTTTTTTGTTGGTTTGTCCAGGTTTGTGTGATGCCCCAATAAATACCAGAGAGATCTGGACAGCAAATAAAGAAGTATTTGCAAAGTCCCCTAAGAGAAATGGGGAGAAAGGGGAAAATATTCATCTTTCCCATTTGGAGATTTCCTGATATTCCAGCAAGCAGTGGAGACAACCAAATCAATAGGCTGAGCCCTCAATCTTAGGGGTTGCCCCTATGAAATTTATTCCTGCAAAAGATAGGTTAAACCTACTTAAAATTAGTCCTAAGAGTCTTCTCCAGAGAACCTCTTTTGTTGCTCAGATGTGGCCTCTCTCTCTAAGCTGACAGGGCAAGCAAACTCACTGCCCTCCACCTCTATGTGGGACATGACTCCCAAGGATGTAAAGCTCCCTGGGTGTGTGGGACAGAAATGCCAGGAAGAGATGGGACCTGGCGTCAAGGGATTGAGAAAACCTTCTTGACCACAAGGGGGAAGAGAGAAATGAGACAAAATAAAGTATCAGTGGCTGAGAGATTTCAAACAGAGTCAAGAGAGGTTATTCTGGAGGTTATTCTTATGCATTATATAGATATCCATTTTTAGTTTATTGTGTATTGGAGTGGCTGGAGGGAAGTACCTGAATTATACAGCTGTGTTCCAATAGCCTTGTTTCTTGAAGATGATTATATAATGATATAGCTTTTACAATGTGACTATGTGATTGTGAAAACTGTGTGTCTGATGCTCCTTTTATCTAGAGCATGGACATATGAGTAAAAAATATGGATTAAAAATAAACAAATAATAGGGAGAACAAAGGTTAAAATTGGGTAGATGGAAATACTAGTGGTCAATGAGAGAGAGAGGTAAGAGATATGGTATATATGAGTTTTTTCTTTTTTCCTTTTTTACTTCTTTTTCTGGAGTGATTCAAAGGTTCAAAAAATGATCATGCAATGAATACACAACTATGTGATTATATTGTGAGCCACTGATTGTACACCATGTATAGAACGTTTGTATGTTAAGAATGTTTGTGAGTCTGTATGTTGTTTTATTCATAAAAGTATTTTTTTAAAAAGAGGGAAAAAAGCCTTCTGGGCACTGGGGAGCTTCTGGAAAGGACTTTTCTCCTTTATAAGAAAAAGTGAATGCATCAAAGAGATCCCTTATGCCTCTCATCCATCCTGCCTTGGGGGTTGTCTGGTAAGAACAGAGCTATGGCAGCTATTTTGCCACCATGAGAGGAAAGCCAAAAATACTCTGGAGAAACTGACCCCCCTAGCTGACATTGTTGAGTTGCTACATTAACCAGCTCTAAAACAACCTACTTACAGATTTTTGTTACATGAGAAAAATTAAGTGTCTTTGAATGAAGACATTACTTTTCAGGTATTTTATTATCTATCATTGAAAACATCCTAAATGATAGATACCCTCCTTCAGACAGTGAGGTTTTAGAGGTCAAAATGTCCTGTCCATCACAGAATCCCTTATTTCTACAATAAGGCCTGGCATAGAATAAACTTCTTATTGGATGCCTAAACCAGAGTTTCTTCACGGCAGCACCATTGACATTTGGGATCAGATAATCCTCTATTGTAGGGCTGTCCTATTGCAAGGTGTTCAGCACCATCCTTGAGTTCTACCCACTGGAAGCCAATAGCACTTCCTCCCTCCCCAAGTCATGACAAACAGAAATGTTTCTAGACATTGCCGAATGTCCCCTACGAGCACAATCCCTCCTGGAGGAGAACCACTGGCTTGAATGAATGATTATCAGGATATTAATATCTAGGGTAAATTGCTTATCACACAAATTATGATTAAACATGGAATTCAATCCAACTTTGATCAAGACCTTGAAGAAAGTGAGTATATTGAGAGGACAAGATGGACCTATAAAGAAAAATGAAAAGGAAGGAAATAGTACCGCCAAAATCTCAGCTCTGTCTCCAGCTGGCCATGTTGAAAGATAACCACGAACATCTCTTCTTCTGGTCCTTTTTGATGTATGGAAGTTATTGGAAAGGGTTCGTGGACTGTGTCTTAAACAAACAGTCCTGGGAACCACAAAGGGCCAGGCCACAAAGATGAAAAGAAAGAAATGTGATCTTGCTAATGGAATCCAGAAAGTCCAGAGGGCTTGCAGTCCTTTCGGGAAAGGTTATGATAAAGGACAGGGGGAAAAAAGATTAGAAGATAGCACAAAAAAGTGGCTGAAAAACCCCAAACCAATAATGAGAAAAATATAACAATGTCTCAGAGTGGTTCCCTGCAACATGCCTATCTCTTTCGAAATGACAAAAGAAAAGTTTCCATCAAACTGTTTTCTGTCAAATGCTGGCCCCTGACAGATTGTGGCATATGGAATGTGGTTTGTTTTTTTAAGTCATTGGGGTTTTCTCACTCAATTTCAACAAATGGTGGCTGTAATTATGGCAGCAAATGTCTCTCAAATGACAGCTTTTTTTTCCCTCCTTAAAAGAGTCAGCATTTTAACAAGATGTCAACAGACCACAAAAAAAATATATGCTGCAGGGCTTACTGGAAGAGAAGCTAGTGAATGCAGCTTACCATGCAGAAGGCAGGTTTATTTCGTAGAAAGAGCCTGAGCTAAGAGGTGAAAACCCAAAGTTCCAATCCAGGCTTGCCACTTGCTATCTTTGTCACTTTAGTTAGGCTAAATGTTCTCCTTCTTTATCAACACTTGACCTGACTAAATCCTACTTTTCCTTTACTTCTCAGCTTAGAAGTCACTTGTTGTGGGAAGTCTTCCATGAATTATTATTATTATTTTTTTTTACATGGGCAGGTACTGGGAATTGAACCTGGGTCCTCTGGCATTGCAGGCAAGCATTCCTGCCTGCTTAGCCACCGTGGCCTGCCCTCTTCCATGAATTCTTAAGGGCTGGCCATCACTCTTCAAAATACTTAGCTTATTGAATTGCTCCTTTTTTTACATTCTGTCTCCCTCTCAGTGTGTGGGCATGTATGGATTGGCAGGATGGCTTGAGGGATGGACCTCATAGGGCCTTGAGGTCAGGGGCTATGTGTTATTGTATCACAACTGTCCACCTGGATACTTGGTATATAGAAGGCATGCAATACATTTTCAATGGATGGATGGAAGGATGGATGGATGGGTATGAACGAAAAAAAATGTCATGTCAATTATCCAGATAATTTAGGCAAACAGAAACTCTTATTGTAAAAAAGGTAGCATTTTCCTAGTTAGTTTACCTAAAACCACTAACTTCTAATAGAACTATCTGTATCTCATTTGACTTATCTAATCAGACATCTCAAATGTTCCCTAAACTTGGTCCAAAGAAAACTTTCTGTAGCCATAAAGTTTCCCAGTATTTCTCTTGGGTCTGTGTCTCGACATCTCTACATCATATTTCCCACAGAAATCAGGGTCAATGATACTGGGAGAGGAAGGTAGAAGAGAAGAGAAAGAAGATTCTCTTTCCATATTTAGCGATCCATAATCAGGACATTTTCAAATTTCTAACCTCAGTACCTTCTGCTGCAGAGCAAATCCATTTATGCTGATTCCATAGGAATGCAGTTGGCTACCATTTTCCATGCAAGTACCAACTGTAGCATAAATAGAGAGATTTTAAAGGAATAAAACCAAGACTGTTCTAAAAAGAAAAAAAAAGGACTCCAAACTAACCCATTTAGTAATTGTAATCCAATGTTATCCAAATTAAATCAGCTTATTTGATATTTGGATATCAAACAAGTGAAAGCTGTGACAGTAAGAGGGAGCAGCAAAGAAAAGAAAATGAAAAGATCAAGAATGCATTTAGTTCTGTCAACTTTGTCAGCTGAGTGTTCCCCTTAATTACTACTGATTTTCATAAGTCTATTTACCCGAAAGTCAAATTCAAGTTTTGTCACACATTATTCTACACATAGAATAATTAATTTTGCAATATTGGATGGAGGGAGAGGCCAGATATATTAAGAATAAATGTCTGTCCTTGTACACAAGTCTGGTTCTTAAAATCATTTTGCTTAAGGAGAACATTTTAAAATTTTAACTGAATTAATCAGTCATCGTGATAATGTTTTGGCTCCAAACTTTAGCTTCTGAAACTGTGTTTTTTACCCATTGACTTTTGGGGGGAGTGGTTGGGGGGTAGATAAATAAGGGACAGAACTGATTTGATCAACTAAGTAAATAAAACCACCTAACACGGTTCATTATTAATATTTGGTAAATGCAATATAGGACTTGCTTAGAGTTGGGAAAATCAAGGCCGAGACCCATGTTTTCGGTCACCAACCTTTTCAAGCCTTAGTTTCCTCATTGGTTAAAATGGGGCCTTGTGACACCTGCCTTATTTTGCCTTTCAGATTTGACATGAGACACAAAGAAAATAGTACAATAGCTTCTTAAAGTTCAAAACACATGAAAAGATAAGGTATTGCAGGCTTCCTTGTTTACCAGATGGTATCATTAACTTAAACACTGAAAGACATAGCAGCATCTTAGAGTAAATATCTAGAATCAGAAACTCCCAAGATTTACCAATCTTAGTTAATAAAATAGAAATTAAATACCAATTACCATGGGAAGGAAATCAGATTAATGTAGTGGTACTTTACCTGAATATTAATTATAAATTAGGGATCCCATTACAAGGCTCTGGCAGGCCATGCTTTATTGGTTCATCAATAAGGAGCTCATGCTAATGGCCTGGCATAAAACACCCTCTGAGGAATCAGCCCTGGCTTTCCCACAAGAGACCATAAACTCAAAATAATTTACACAAGTACAAAATCTATTTTTTCCAGTCTATAAAGCAGTAATGAGAAACATCCGTATTGGTAGAAAAAAAATGAAGATTTAAAAGGTCATGGATGATTATATCTTCCCTTCCTTCATTAGTGCCAAAGATACTTATAACTGTCAGGCCTAGAATTCTCCAGAAAGGGGAAAAAAAAAAAAAGGCTTTGGCTTGCACAGGGCCTTTGAGGTAGGGTCATATGTGCATGGTTCCAGGGTCTGCGGTTTGTGGGTCAGAGGTTCACTCTCGAATCATGATGACACTTGCCCCTTAAAGCAAGATATTAGCTTCACCGTGTCATTTCTGTTCTTCTACCCTGGACTCTTCCTGGAAGCCCACTGCCCACCAGCTCCTCAAGGAGATTTCCAGATCCACTTCCTCCCTAATGCCTTCCTTAAGTACATGGTGGCTCTCCCAGTGCTGTGCTAACGCCCCCTCAGTCCCCCCTCTGCTGTCCCACATCCTCGCACCAGTATGGAGAGAAAGTCCCCTTTGTCACGTTATTGAACCAGATCCACCTGCACACAGCCTCACCAAGTCTTTCAGGGACTTCCTGGGCTCCTGAGGTCTCCTCTCACCTGAGAATCAAGACCAACTGATTAGAAAAGGTTGGCAACAAACCTCCGTTTTCCTCATTTCTCCCTTCTCTTCCTGTCTCTCCACAAACAAATAGATAAATAAATCCTCATTTTCCCTTATCCAATAAAACAAAAGGCACATATATAGACTTGTGAACCAAGACACCTATAAGAATCACCAGCACATAATCAAACAGAGGGACAAAAAACAAGTGTTGGCAGAATGTGGAGGAATTGCAACCCTAATACAGTGCTGGTGGGGATTTTAAATGGTGCAGCTGTTTTGGAAAATAGTGTGTCGATTCCTCAAAATGTTAAACATAGAGTTACCATATGACCCGGCAATTCCACTCCCACGTAGATTTCGAAGAGAATTAAATACACATGTCCAAACAAAAACTTGTACATGAATGTTCATAGCAGCATTATTCATAATTGTCCCAAAGTGGAAACAACCCAAATGTCATCAATTGATGAGCGAATAAATAAAATGTGGTGTATCCATACACGGGATAGCATTAAGCCATAAAAAGGAATGAAGTACTGATACATGCTACAACATGAATGAATCTTAAAGATATTATGATAAGTGAAAGAAGTCAGACACAAAGACCACATATTATATGATTCTATTCATTTGAAATGTCTAAAATAGGCAAAGCAATAAAGATAGAAATTAGATTAGTGGTTGCCAGGGGCCGAGAAGAGGGGAGAATGGTGAGCGATTGCTAATGGTTACAGCTTTCCTTTTGGGATGAAGAAAATGTTTTGGAATTAGATAGTGCTGAAGGCTCTGCAATGAAAAATTGAGTTAACAAATGATTATAATTACTGAATCGTTATATAGAGGCTTTCTTACTTTCCGGTATATTGTAGAACAGCCAAAGTACCTGAAACAATTGTAACCCAGATACCTTGAACTTGGATGATAATGCTTTATTGTGTAACTGTATAATTTTTACCTTGTAACAGTAAAGCCTCATGCCAACTCATGACTGGCCCTGCTAATACCCCCTTATCTTATTTTACAACTTTGAATTCTTGTGATCACACAGACAGTCCCTTAATATTTATTAATGAAGGAACTTGAGTCAACTCAGAACTAACCCACCCCAAGTCCTAGGTGAAGGTAGTTTTAACCAGAACTGGCCAGCCTGGCATGGGGAGTAGCTTAAACCGTAACTTAGAGGTGATCTATATCCCATTATAATACTAAAAATCATGCCCATCATGTTAAGGCTGCCATTTTCTGACATACGCTCTGTGATAAGCATACAGTCAATCTGTGCCTGCTCAATAATTAGACCATTTCTAACTTTGTCATCTTTTTTCTTTTTCACATGGGCAGGCATTAGGAATCGAACCCCAATCTCCGGCATGGTAGGCAAGAACTCTGCCACTGAGCCACCGTGGCCCGCCCTTACTTAGTCATCTTAAGCCATTATACTCATTATCTTAAACTTGCCTGCCTTAGAATACTGTAAAACTCTCAGAGTTGCTGCAGTTCAGGGAGCCAGATCAGAGGCCCATAAGCCTCCTGTTCTCCTTGCTTAGCGCTTTCTTTCTCCCTTTGAAACCCCAGTGTTACATGGTTGGTCATTGTGCATGTTCGGCAAAGTACCCACGCTTTGATAATATCAACTGCAAAACTCTGTAAATATACTGAAAGCCTCTGAATTTTACACTTTTAAGTGTTAGTTTTGTGGTATGTAAATTATATCCACTTTTTTAAAAAAAAAAAAAGAGAACTATAGGGGATGAAAAGGATCACCATAGCTAATGAGCAAGTAGATTAGCATTTTAAAAGGTGTCAGAAGGTCTGTGGAAGGTCCCAGTTCTCCTATGAGTGTGGCCAAAGTGAAGGCCAATGTTTTCAGATTTAACTTTTGAATAGTGAATATACATCCCCTCTATAAACGTATGCAGTGAACCATCTCATCCCCAACTCTGTGTCCATTCCACTCAGTGCTCCCTCCCTGCAATCACTTGGATTCATTTCAGAATTTATTTATACAGAAATACATATTAACGCGCTCATATTCTTTCTTGCTTGTTTATAAAATAAGCAGCAGCACACTCAATTGTAACAAAGGTACCACACTAATGCAAAATGGCAATAATAGGGAAAACTGTGTGTGTGAGAGTGGGTATATAGAGGCTTATAGGGACTCTACTTGCTGCATGATTGTTCTGCAAACCTACAAGTGCTCTAAATTTAAAAAAAAATTAGTAAAGCACAACTAGAGGAATCATTGAACTTCAACTAAATGTTTCTCTTCTTTTTGGGATATTTCCTAAAATATTCCTTTAATGTTATAAAAAAAGGATTTTAAAAATAATCTTAAGTATATATTTCCAATGTAGGTGTTATAAAATGAGAATATTAACACTGTCACACTTCCTCTCAATTGTTGTTAGTTATATTATTTTTAAAGAGAATTACCAGCTCTCCAATTGCCTGTAGTCAAACCAAGTTTGGCTTCAGCAGATACGTGCAACTACACTTAAGGACTGTGGTAAAGCCTGAAGCCACTAAAAGCTGTGCTGCTCCAAATACCACCCCACCTACTCGCTGAAATTTTACAGTTGGAGTTGCATTCTTATGTAAGTATCTTAATGCTCTCACGTTATACATTCATGGGGCAATCTCTGGAACGATTCTTGTCTCTAACTGAAGACAAGTATAATACAACACTTTCTCCCTCAGTGGCTGTCAGACTCTAATCGTTTAATGGAACAGTTGAAAAAAAAATAATAATAATAATTCTGCATTTGACCTGAAATCCAGGGTTCATTACTTTCCTTCCATACTCTCCTTTCCTATGTTTGAAAGATTCTAGATGTGCCTATCAAGCTTATTTCAATGGAAATAGTATGCTTCATTTATTCATTCAATACTTTGAAAGTATTGAATCTTATACTTGTAATGCTATACTTTTGTCTACTATATACACGCCTCCTGTGTATCAGAGGCAGGAGTCTGAGTCAGTCAGATTGGAGCATTACTGATGAAAACCATGGAGTTTGAAGCTGGAATACCTAGAATTGAAGTCCAGTCTTACAACATGACTTTAAACAGGTTATGTAAGCTTTCAGTGCCTTGAGTTCCTCATCCATGAAATGGGGATAATAATATTACCTCATAGGATAATTGCAGAAATTAAATTAGTTAATGCATGTAGAATGTTTGAAACATTGCCTGGGTTGTGATAAGCATTCAGTAAGGATTAGGCATGGTTATTTTTTTAAGAAGATAGCTAGAAAACAGTCCTGCTCTTTGCTGCAGCCCCAACAGGAGACTGCAGGGGAAAGGCCAGGAGACCTGAGGTTGAAGTGAACAAACACCCCCTCTTCCACCACGTTTACTCCACTTTCCCTGAAGCCTGTGTCAGGCGAGCTCCCAAATGAAGCAGAGAACTGTGCTTCTTGGAATTTGGTGTGTCCTGAGGCACCTAGAACTGCTCTAAGAGGTTCCAGAACAGAATAGAGAGGGTGACTCCAGGGCATGGGTGTGCCTGGATGAGAGTGACTCCAGGCCCAAGCTGGATGCTCTCCCCAAATGCATCCTATGTCAAGACTAACTTAAGGACACTTAGAAGGAAAATTCCAGATTTTACTTTCACCTGCTTCTTTGTAAATAGAGTAACAAGACAATGACACTATTTTTAGTATGTTTGTGTTAATATGATGGAACAGATATTCCACAAACCATTGAGATGGTGTGCTGATTTGAAAGGATTATGTACCCTAGAAAAGCCATATTTTAATCCTGACCCAGTCCTGTGGGAGCAACCCTTTCTCTTAATCCCTATTCAACAACAGGTTGGAATCTTTTGATTAGATTATCTCCATGGAGATGTGGTGCGCCCAATTGTGGGTATTAACTTTTGATTAGATGGAGATGTGACTCTACCCATTCCAGGTGGCCTTGATTAGTTTACTAGAATTGTTTAAAAGAGGAAATATTTTGGGGAGAGTCCCGTTTTAGAGAACCATGAGACCAAAGAGAATCCACAAAGCCAGAGACCTTTGGAGAAGAAAAAGAAAATGCCCCTGGGAGAGCTTCATGAGGCCTGGAGAGAAAGCTGGCAGATATCACCATGTTTGCCATGAGTCCAGTTGAGAGAGGGACCCTGAACTTCATCAGCCTTTCTTTAGTGAAGGTAACTCCTTATTGGTGCCTTAATTTGGGCATTTTTATAAACTTGCTTAATTAGGACATCTTCATGGCCTTAGAACTATAAACTAGCAACTTACTAGATTCCCCTTTTTTAAAAACCATTCCATTTCTGGTATATCACATTATGACAGCTAGCAAAGTAGAACAGATGGCAATCAAAATTAACCTTTCTCCCCCAAATCCCATCACCCTATTGGCAATTTAATTAATTTCTCCATATACTAACACTATTTGAAGTTTTCTTACTCAGGTACTTGTTTGCTGTAATGTAGAATGAGGGTTCCATGAGGGTAGGGTCCTTGACTGTCATTGCTGTCACTATGGTATCACCAGCACCTGGAACAGTGCCTGGCCCATAGTAGGCACCCTGTGGATATTTCTGGGATGAAGGTATGTCACCCCAGGCCTCAGCACAGTGTCTCTGTCCTAGACAGGCCTCTACTAATAACTACCTCCTAGCCTCTGTCACTACTTCTGAGAGAACCCATCCATACCCTCCCTCTAAGCCTCTGCTTCTCTTGCCTATACAAAATGTTCAGCAGGTGGGATAACCTTCCTCACTCTACCTTTGACGCCACCACTGAACCTATGCACCTGAAGCAGATGCTTCTCCTAAGCTAAGACAGTCTTAATTTCTTTCTTGGAAATTTGTGTTTGGGATTCAGCAACTGGTTAATAAGAGTTGGTGCTTACCATGAGAGACTAGGGTGGGCTGGTCTCAGGCATGATCAAAGCAAAAGGAGCCAGTACACAGCTGAAGAGGAAACTACATTTTAACTGCAGAGAGGAAGTGAGATGAGAGGGAGAGAGCCTGGGCAAGTGAGTTTGCTGATGAAAACTTGCTGATCTTTCAGTTCTTTGCCTCATCTTTCTTGAGACCTGGTTGTTTTTTCAACTTTGGGTTATTCCTTTCAATTCGCATTACTTTGGTTGCGTTTCTATTTCCTGCAAACAGATAATTCCTGACTACAAAATCCTGGTGTATAGAAAGTAGCCCCCAAACCTTTGTTGACTTGAATTCATATTCCACTCATTCATTTGCTCACTTATTCAACAAATAAGAAGATTGGAGGCACACAGGTATGGAAAAGTAGATACCATCCCTACCCTTGTGGAGCTTACAGCCTAGCAGGGGAGAAAGGCAATAATCAAGTAAATACAAAAAGAGACATAATGATCTTAACTTTGCATCACACGGTGCCTGGTATGTACAGGAATGGTGTGGGCAAGACAGAGCTACCTAAGCCATAATCACCATCAAGAGGGCCACAGTCTGCTCAGAATAGGGAAGACATATGGTTCTTTACAAAAGAGCTGAAACGTATTTTTAAAAAATTTTTATTGATAAAACAATGTACAAGCACATACATTCTTAGCACACAAACATTCCATATATGGTGTACAATCAATGGCTTGCAATATCACTGCATAGTTGTATATTCATCACCATGATCATTTTTCAGAGCATTTGCATCTCTCCAGAAAAAGAAATAAAAAGAAAAGAGAAAAAACTCATACATTCTATACCCATTACACCTCCCTCTCATTGACCACTAGTATTTCCATCTACCCAATTTACATATATTTTTTAATTTTAACATTTGTTCCCCCAATTATTTATTTTTAATCCATATGTTTTACTCATCTGCCCATACTGTAGATAAAAGGAGCATCAGACACAAGGTTTTCACCATCACACAGTCACGTTATGTAAGCTATATCATTATACAATCATCTTCAAGAAACACTGTTACTGGAACACAGCTCTACAGTTTCAGGCACTTCCCTCTAGCCTCTCTAATACACCTTAAACTAAAAAAGGGATATCTATATAATGCTTAAGAATAACCTCCAGGGTAACCTCTCAATTTTGCTTGAAATCTCTCAGCCATTGACACTTTATTTTGTCTCATTTCTTTATCCCCCTTCCAGTCAAGAAGGTTTTCTTAATCCCTTGATCCTGAGTCCCAGCTCATTCTAGGATTTCTGTCCCGTGTTGCCAGGGAGGTTTACAACCCTGGGATTCAGGCCACACGTACCGAGGGTGAGGGCAGTGTATTTGCTTGCCATGTTGGCTGAAAGAGATATAGTCCATATCTTTTGTTGCTCTCTTGAGCCTAATTTTAAGTGGGCTTAGTCTATCCTTTGCGAGGATAATTTTCATATGAACAAACCCCAAGATTGAGGGCTTGGCCTATTGATCTGGTTGTCCCCACTGCTTGTGAGAATATCAGGAATTCTCCAAATGGGAAGTTGAATTTTCCCCCTTTCTCGCCATTCCCCCAAGGGGACTTAGCAAATACTTTTTTATTCACTGTTCAAATCACTCTGGGACTTATCAGGGCATCACTCTGGACAAACCTACAAAATCTCATGCTCTATTCAAGGTTCCATGTACTTATGGTGTTCAATTAAGCTGTCCACATAAGTTATATTAGGAAATGCACTAGTCCAAATATAAATTTTATACCAAATAAACATTTTTTGCTTTAGTTTCACACATAAGTTAAAGTTTTAAAATATGAATTACCATCTATTTTCAACACCCTGCAATATTGATATTACTTTGTTCGTCCTCATGCAAAAACATTTTTTAATTTGTACATTTAGTCACTACCATTGTATACTCTAGGCATTCCTAGAGTATACCATCTCAGCCTTTATCATCTATCTTTCCTTCCAGTTTCATTTATGCCCCCAGGCCTCCTCCCTCTATCATTCTCACATTCAGCTTCATTCTGTGTACTAACATTATTATGCTTCAATTAGGTAGTATTGTGCTATCCACTTCTGAATTTTTACAATAAGTCCTGTTGCACAATCTGTATCCCTTCAGCTCCAATTACCCAGTATCTACCCTATTTATATCTCCTGATGTTCTTAATTGAAATTCTCCAAGTTCATTCACTAATGTTAGTTCCTATCAGTGAGACCATACAGTATTTATTTGCCCTTTTGTTTCTGGCAAATCTCACTCAGCATAATGTCCTCAAGGTCCATCCATGTTGTTACATGCTTCATGACCTTATTCTGTCTTACACCTGTGTAATATTCCATTGTGTATATATATATATAGATATAGATATAGATATAGATATAGATATAGATATAGATATAGATATAGATATAGATATAGATATAGATATAGATATATACCACAGCTTGTTTAGCCACTCATCTGTTGATGGACATTTGGGCTGTTTCCATATCTTGACAATTGTAAATAATACTGCTATAAACATTGATGTGCTTGAAACATATTTTTTAAGTGTTTATTGTGGTAACAAATATATAAACTCAAATTTTAACCACCTTCAAGTCTGCAGATCAGTAGTATTAATTACATTCATGATATTTTGCTATTCTCACAGATATCTATTACTCCTACTTTTTTACTACCTCAAGCAAAAACTCTTTGACCATTAAGCAATAACTCCCTCTTCCCATTCCATGCCCTCCCAGCCCCCAGTAACCCCAAACTACTTTCTGTCACTATGAAATTTGCTTCTCCTAGGTATTTCATGTAAGTGAGATCATACAATATTTATCTTTTTGTGTCTGGCTTATTTCACATAACATGATATCTTCACATTTCAGTTGCTAAATACTTTATCTCATTTGAACCAAAAACTGATTCCACGACATTGGTCTTAGAACATGCCCATTATATAGGCAACTTTGTAAAACGGAGCCTCACAAGGGTTAAGTAACTAACCCAAATCAACACAGCTGGTGAGATGCAGAGCCAGAACTTAAACTCTGTCTTCTGTCTCCAAAGCCCAGTATTTTCTCCTACAAAATGTTGCCTCTTCCATGACAGTAAGTGTGGAAAGACCAGACACACTGTACAACCCTGCAAAAATTTGAAACAGAAGGCATCCATGCAGACTTGCTATGCTATTTTTAGGATAAACTCTGCCAAAACAATACAAGCATGGAAAGACAGAAGCACTTAGGCCACTCTCCATATGGAAGCTGCTACAACATGGGTCTCAGTGGGTCTATTTGCAGCACTGTCTCCCCAATAGAAGCCCAGAGCCTCTCCCTGGGAGGTAGAACAGATGGCTAAAGTGTGTGAACCCGCAATCCCTTTCCTGAATCTCCCAGGCAGCCAGGCTGTAGTACCTGGATTTCCTACTCAGGCAATGTAGAGAGAAGACAAGCATCATGGTCACAGAGCTTCTAAGAGGCTCAGACCAGGTTCCACCAGGCTCATCACAGTTCACAGTTATGTTAAAAGATTCAGCTAAACCATGCATTCCCGAAGGATCTCATTTTCCTCCCTACTTATCTCACATTACTGACAGAAAGGATCGAAATAACTTCCTCAGAGCTATAAAAACGAATGTCAATAAAACCCCTAGAGCTCCCTCAGTGACTTGGAAGCAGTAACTGTCTTCAGACAAGATCGTGAACTAGCTGTAGCTGGGGTTTTCATTTGGCTTCATAAGCCCAAACCCAACCAGGAGCAATGAGAGGAGCTGCCAGGGCCTTGGCAGCCCAAAATATCTCTCCACCCACTGCTGATGTCTGAAATTCCACCAGGAGCCTTGCATTCCTGGCTCAAGATGTTGGCCTTTATGAGTTATTTTTGAGCTCAGCCTAGGTTCATATCTGAAAGCACAAGGCTGAATGCAAGTTGGTGTTTTCTGTAGCTTATTTCTCGAAGTGTGGTCTGAAGCACACTTGTATCAGATTCAATTTAAACATTCAGATGACTGGGCCCAACCCAGATGAGATGAATCGGTATTTCAGGGTATATGAACCAGAAATGTTCCTTTTCAACAGACACCCCTGATGATCCCAAGTACAATAAAGCTTGAATACCACTATCCTATACTATATGTTCCCCTACCAGTGTGCCAGAATGGAATGCAAATAAATCATCAGTCCTATCTTCTTTTCCCTCTAAGTCAGTGGTTCTCAACCTTGGCACTATTGGCCTGTTGGGCCAGTAAGTCTTTGTTGTGGGGGCTGGTCTGTGCATTGTTGGAGGTTTAGCAGCATCTTTGGCCATCACTTATTAGATGCCAGTAGCACCACCTCCCCCAGTCATTGCAACTTTGTCTCTGAATTTGGCAAAATGTCCCCTGGGTGGCAGAATCTCTAGCCTTGCCCTCTACCTTCTCCCCACTTTCTATTGAGAAGCACTAATCTAGGTAAGTCATTCTTAACTTTAGCTGCACACTAATCACCTGGGAATCTTTTTAAAACTTCGATTATTAGGCCCTACCCCGATAAGTTTTTATTCCTTTAGTCTGGCGCAGAACCCAGACACCTATAATTTTTACAGATTCCATGGTAATTCAGAGTATATTGAGCAGATAATCAAAAAGTATTGGCAAAGTCCCTTGAGGGGTAGGAGAAAAAATACGAAATTATTAAACTTTACCACCAGAGAAACACTGGATACTGTGTTGGGACACTCATATCAATAGTCCGAGCCCTTATCTTGAGGCTTGCTCTTGTGAAGCTTATGCATGTAGCAGAGAAGCTTAGCCTGCCTATAGGTATGGCTAAGAGTCCAGAGGACCTCTTTTGTTGCTCAGATGTGGCCTCGCTCTCTCTAAGCTCAACTCTGCAAGTGAAACCATTGCCCTCCCCACTATATGAGACATGACATCCAGGGGTGAAATTCTCCCTTGTGACATGCAAGATAACTCCCAGGGATGAGCACGGCTCTGGCACCATGGGATCAACAATGCCATCTTCACCAAAAGGGAGAAAACAAATAAGGTATCAGTGGCTGAGAGAGTTCCAGTAGAGTTGAGAGGCTACTCTGGAGGTCACTGTTATGCAAGTTTCAGTTAGATATTGCTACCTATCATAATTTGCCAATCCCCAACCAAACCATTCCTGCCAATCCTAAAGAACACTTAGGGCATTATATAAGATTCTACAAAGGTTCCTTGCACAAGGGTAACTTTCCAGAAGCCTACAACTTCCATATGGGTCCCTGGACCAGATAAGTCCTGAAATGCAGAGGGGCCAGCCCCCTATCCCATATTATCGACAGCCCCTTCCAACATGAAAAAGTTAGAATGGGCATAGCCCAAGTACATCTAAAGGGTAGAAGAAAGATCAAAGGTGATGGTGGAGTCGGGTTAAAAAGAAGAAGAGAAGTTCAGGTTGAAAAATGAATATTAATGTTGAATCATTTTACTGATATTTCTTTTACCCTCCAATATGTTTTAGCAACCTAGAAATAAAAACCTAAAATTGTGGAATTGTAACCCATATCAAACTCTGAAATCTGTTCTGCAAGTAATTGTTGCAATGCACTTTGAAATTTATTGCATTTTTGTATATATGTTATTTTTCACAAAAAAAGGAGTGAAGGAGGAGTATAATAGAAATGATAGAACGTAACAAATGAATATGACTGAATCATTATATTGATATTTCTTTTGGTCTCCACTGTCTTGGTGAAGCTAAAAGAAAAAAAAAATCATGGAACTGTAACCCATACCAAATTTGAAATCTGTTCTATAACTACTTGTAAAATGTACTTGGAAATTTACTACTTTTTGTATATGTATTATATTTCACAATTTAAAAAAATGTTTAAAAAAAAAAGTTTCCCTGGTAATTATAATATACCCAAGCTGGAAACCAGTGTTCTAGGTAGACTCTTGGAGGCAAAGCTCAGTTTATATATTTGTGATTTCATGAAAGGTTCAAATACTCAAGCCATGTGATGGGGCTATTTGTGAACCTGTGGACCAGGCGCCCAGATAGTACAACATGAGTCACCTCTTCTGAAGCTAGCAAATGGACATTCCAGCCAAATACATTATAAATTCCTTCCTATCCCATCGCACATAGGACCTAAGTTGGTCAAATCAGTATTAAGCACAGAACTTTTCTTCAGGCTGAGGGAACAGATGACCTCTTTTCTATTAGATGGTACAATATGGAGACATGATAACTGAAAAAGCTGCAGATTATTTTGCTACTATCAAAAAAGTCAACCCAAGAATATTAAGTACACCCAGGAAAGGGCAATGACTGGAGAATCACAGAGAAACAGAAATGGAGCCCTGGTCAAATTGTGCCTGAATTCTATCCTGGCACAGGCCTCTTCAGTTACATGACAAAATAAATCACCTTTGTTTTGTAAGTCAGCCAGTTTAAACTGGGTTTTCTGCCACTTCTGTCACATTCTGAATGATGTAACTACTTAAGTCAACATCCTCTCGCACCTACATTAGACTGCTTTGAGCCTTGCTCTTTAACATGTGTTCCATGGACCAGAGGCCTCAACATTATCTGGAAGCTGGTCAGAAATGAAGAATCTCAGGCCCCTCCCCAGAAGCTGCATTGTAAAAAGATACCCATGTGACCCATATGCATATTAATGTTTTATAAGCACCGGCTTAGACAACTGATACAACCTCTGGATTTCATGTTGGGAAGAGGATGATGACCAAAACCCAGACATGACATGCTGGTTTGAATCTGTTATGTACCCCAGAAAAGCCCCAGAAAAGCCATGTTCTTTTAATGCCATCTTGTAGGGGCAGACCTGTCATGGGTGGGGACTTTTAATTGGGTTGTTCCCACAGATATGTGACTTCACACATTCAAGGTGAGTCAATGCGCTTACTGGAGTCCTTTAGGAGAGAGACATTTTGGAGAAAGCACAGAGGCATTTTGGAGGCAGAAAATGCCCCAGGAGATGCTAAGCTAAGAGATGAAATCCTGAGTTTGACCCAGAGAAGCCAAGAGAGGGTCCACAGATACTTAGAGAGAGAAATGCCCCAGAGACATTCAGAGAAGACCCACAGGATGCACAAAGAAAGACCTACAGCATGCAGAAGCTGAAAGAAAAAAACCAGGAGCAGGGACCAGCAGATACCAGCCACGTGCCTTCCCAGCTGGCAAGGGTGTTCCAGATGTCAGTGGCCTTTATTCAGATTCCAGGTATCATCTTGTTGATGCCTTAATTTGGACATTATCATAGCCTTAGAACTGTAAATTTTTAAACTTATAAATTCCCACTGAAAAACTATCCCATTTCTAGTATACTGCTTTTCAGCAGCTTTAGCAGACAGAAACACATGGTTACTTGGTGAATTAGTTAGGTGCCCTGTTACATACTCAGTAATTACTTATTTTCATCCAGTAATGCATTCCTTTACTCATTCAGCAATAAATTTATAAATATACTGCTAAATATATTAACAAAATTAAAACAAAGATTAGAGAGTGAGTTTAAAAAGAGGGGAATGTATTCTGTCCTTAAGGAGCTCCCTGTCTATTTTGAGGAGAAAGACATTACTTAATCACATAAACAAATACTAAGGTGCAATTTTATAGCTGCTACTCTGAAGAGGTGCATGGGGCTGTGAGGGAGATCTGATCTGATGGGTGGTCAGGCAAGGCTGCCACTAGGACATCCATAGGCTGAGTAGAGAAGGCTGGATAGGTGAAGAGGAGAATAACCCATGCAGAAGGAAAGAGTGATTGTCTAAGCTTGTCTGTGCAAGGAGCGCAAGAACCACAAGGTGTGGGAGCCTGGTGCAAAACTGGGCTGGAAGCAGGGAGGTTCTTGATGAGCTTGGAGGGTGGTCAAGGGCCAAGCTACAAAACACCTGAAAGCTCACGTTAAGGGTTTTTGCTACTTAACCCCAAAACTAACAGAAAGCTATGGAAGCTTCCCAGCATGGTGCAGAGCTTGAGAACTGTACACCCCATGAGCCCTTCTCCAATCACTTTTTGCTCCCTGCAGACTCAACCAACCTAGCTTAACAGATTCACACAACACTTGTGATTTGGGGCTGACAGGCAGAATGGTGTGGTGGGGTCAGGCTGAGTTGGATTAAATTCTGTTTCTACATCTTCGTGGTGAGCACCATCATGATCGGCCTTCCGTGTGACACAATTACCACTCTGCTCTCAGCACTTCACCCACACCCTAGCCCAAGGAAGGTCATAATAAATACTTGCTGGATGAATAACCTAGAACATGTTTCTTAACCTCAGTGAGCTTCAGTTTCCATGTCTGTAAAATAGGATAATAATAGTACCTGCTTCCTAGGAGTGTGTTACAGATGTGACTGTGTAAGGTAATACGCATAAAGAACATAGCGCAATGCCAAGAACATGCCACATGTCCCTGCCCCCGTCCACACACACAAATTAACGCACACGCGCCAAAAGGAATCCCTAAGGAAAGATAGTGTGAACTACTCATTCCCCTCACTGGCTTTTTTTGCAATCTGAAACAAAAGGTCTATCAGATATTGTCCAAATAATTCCTTAATAATACAGATGGTTTTGTGAGAGAGTTGAGAAAAGGATATGTCCTCATATTTCATAATATGATACATTCTCTAGTTTGCGTGGGACAGTTTTGTTTTACACTTGTTATTCCAGTGTAAATATACAATTTTCTGGTCTAAATAATAAAGTACATAGTTATTTTATTAAATGCATGAGTATGAGAGAAGCATATCCTAATATGGCAGCATGATATGCTCCATGTTTTTGTTTCCCATGGAAACTTTAAATGACAAGCAAAAACTGGCAGAACCATCTTCCTCAGAGCTCCAGAAAACAGTTAAAGCATTGTGATAACAGGGAGAGTACCAAATCAAGAAAAAGGCAACTTGAAAATGGTTGAGGAACCCTTGTCTGTCCTTCCCCAGCTCCTAGTTCAGGTCCTAGGTCCCAGGTTCAGGAGAAGCAGGGTATCCCTTGCCCTAGGGTACGTGTCTATCTATGTCAGTCTGTCTGGTGGCAGCCTGAAGAACTGAATCAGGACACTCACTATAGACTCATCATGCCAGAACTTACTCTGTATATAGAGAAGGCTTGCAGGAAAGTTAGAATGCTGTAGGAGAACAGTCAAATTATAGCTGCCTGGTATAACGGATTGCCAGTGTCTAGGAATCACAGTGGGAATTCCTAGGGCCATACACACATGCTCAGAAAGACCAGGGAGGACCCTACACTTTCACCTTGATTTGTTCTATAAACACATTGGTAGGCATGCTAAGCTCCAAGGGACTGGAATGGATTAATCTTCAATGAAAGGGAAAGGGTTTATTGGTTTGTTTTTGTTAGCTCCTGCCATTCAAGGAAATCTGTCATAACATTAGTTGGATATAAGCTTAAGGAACAGACACCTCTGTGGTTAAATTCCAGAGATAACACATTAAAATATCAATATATGCAGTTTCAACAAAGTTAACAATGCATACAAAGAAACAGGGAATGATGGCCCATACAAAGGATCAGGATAAAGCAAATAGAAATCACCAATCAGAAAGGCCACACCTTTGACATACCAGACAAAGACTTTTAAAATATGGTCCTAATTATACTCAATGACTAAAAGAAAGCAAATTGACAAAGAATTCAAGGAAATCAGGAAAATGAGGGTTGAACAAAAATAGAATATCAACAAAGAAATAGAAATCATAAAAAGGAAAGACCTCAGTCTGAGAGCTGAAGACCTCAGTAATGCAAATTAAAAATTTTCTAGAGGAGTTCAATAGCAGATTGGCACTGACAGAATAAAGAATCTGTGAATTTGAAGAGAAGACAATTGAAATTATTCAGGCCAAGGAGTAAAAAGAAAAAAAAAGAATGAAGGAAAGTGGAAAGATCCTGAGAGACCTGTGGAACACCATCAAGCACACCACAATATACATTACAGAAGTCCCAGAAGGAGAAGAAAGAGGCAGAGAGAATACTCAAATAAATAATGGCTGAAAACTTCCCAAATTTAATGAAAGTCATGAATACACACATTCAAGTACTTTGACAAACAACGAACAAGATAAACCCAAATAGGCATGTATCAAGACATGTTAAAATCAAACTGACAAATGCCAAAGACAAAGAGGGAATATTCAAAGCTGCAAAAGAGAAGCAACACATCAAGCATATGGGAACCTCAGTAAGAATAAGGTCCAATTCCTCATCAGAAACCATCGCATCAAGACAGGGGGGTGGGTATACTTAGTGCTGAGAGGAAAAAAATGCCAATCAAGAATACTGTACCTGGCAAAAATGCTTTTCAACATTGAGGGAAGAGATGCATATTGCTGACAGCCCCATCCAACACGAAAAGGTTAGAACTGGCATAGCCCAAATGCCCCTAAAGATTGGGAGAAAGATGGTGATGGTGGAGTCATACAGAGAAGGTAGGGTCTAACAAATGAGCATGAGTGCTTAATCATTATGTTGATTTTTTTTTTAATCCCCAGTGTCTGCGAGCAGCTAGTTGTAAAAACCTAAAAATGTGGAATTGTAATCCATACCAAACTATGAAATCTATTCCACAACTAATTGTTGTGATGTGCTTTGAAATTTACAGTTTTTGTATATATGTTATTTTTCACAAAAAAAGAAAAAAGTCAATAGTGATAATTTAAAAAAAAAGCCAATCCAATGCAAAAAATTTTTTTGATTGAAAGTGATTGTTTGAAGTATTTAAACACTTAATATTAAATACATGGATGTAATCATGATTAAAGTCCACGAAACGTTAAAAAAAAAAGAAAGAAAGTGGTTGTTTGAAGTATTTAAATAAGCTCTTGCATGAACCATTACAAATGTAAAATAAAATAGAGGTGTATATGGGAAAAACATAGCTATTGAAAATTGTGGACTTTAGTTAACAATAATAGTTTAGTCTTCTTTCATGAACAGTAATAAACTGACTACACCAATACTGTGAGTCAATAATGGAGGGATCAGGAGTATGGGAGGATTTGGGTTTTATTTCTTATTCTTATTTTGGTTCTGGAGCAATAAAAATATTCTAAAATTTAAAAAAAATTTGAGGAGGAGATGAAGACATTCCCAGAAAAACAAAAACTGAGGGTGTTCATTACCACTAGACTAGCCTATAAGAAATGTGGAAGGCAGTTTTTCAGGTTGAAGGGAAAGGGCACACACAACAGTAAATCAAAGCCACCTAAAAAAATAAAGTTGGCACAGGTTACATTATGAATAATATAAATGCCCTTACTATTGTAGTTTTGGTTTCTAATTCCACTTTTTACTTCTTACAAAATCTAAAATGCAAGTGAAGAAAAATCAATAATAAATTGATGGTTTGGGATTCATAATTTATAAATATGTGACAAAAACAAACAATATAAGTGTAGGAGGACAGGGGGGCATAGGAGCAGAGTTTGCATATGCTTTTGAGTTAATTTGGTATCAAATCAAAAGAGAACATTAGCCACAGTCACTGAGCCACCACTGAGAACTCAGCAGCCTCCCCTTCATGCCCCCTCCCTCCTGGGCACTTTCTCCCCTCTGCCCACCTTCTCCCAACCCCGCCTGGCGCAGGCTATTTCCACCAAGGAAAAGGCATCATATTGCATTCTTGCTATCCAGAACCTCCACTTCTTCCACCCCTTTGCTTAATCAAGAGGTTGACGACCTGCTTCCTGCGGGGACTGAGGATTATCATCCATATAAGAATTCAACAGAGAAATGGCAGAAAACCCTTACCATTGTCCAGGGGATTGCTGATGATTATGATAAAAAAGAAACTAGTGAAGGCATTTAAGAAGAAATTTGCTTGCAATGTTACTGTAATGGAGCATCCATACTACAGGGAAGTGACTCAGCTACAGGGTGACCAGCTATGCCAGAACATATGCCAGTTCCTTGCAGAGACTGGACTGGCTAAGGACAATCACCTAAAGGTTCATGGGCTTTAAGTGCTTGTGGCTCACTGAAGCTTAAGTGAGATTTCCTTGCAATGAGTAGAAAATTTCCCTCTTGTCCCTTGTCACAAGTTTAAAAACCTCACAGCTTACATAATGTAACCATTTGGGGTTGGCTTTATCTTGGACTAGTGTAACTCCTTCATGCAATAAACTGAAAAGAGGCATGCCAAAAAAAACAAATAAATAAAAGAGAGAGAGAGAGGGAGAGAGACAATGTTATAGATTTAGGATATTAAAATGAAGCCCCATGTTAACCACAAAGAGTATCTTTGAAACATATGACAAAAGGAAAAAAGAAGAAATTCTAAAGGGGACAGTATGAAAGATCAAATAAATACAAAATTAGGCAGTAATGGAAGAATTGAGGGACAAAAAAGATATTACTTAAAAAAACTGATAACAAAATGACAGAATGCAGTACTACATTCTCAGTACTGACTTTAAATGTAAACAAGTTAAACTCTCCAAACAAAAGGCAGTGACTGGACTGAGAAAGAATTCTTGACCAAAAGAAGGACGAGCGAAATGAAACAAAATAAAGTTTCAGTGGTTGAGAGATTTCAAACAGAGTCAAGAGGTTATCCTGGAGGTTAGTCTCATACATTATATAGATATGGCTTTTGTACCTTATGGTGTATGGGAGTGGCTGGAGAGAAGTACTTGAAACTGTGGAGCTGTGTTCCGGTAGCCTTAATTCTTGAAGATGATTGTATAACTATGTAGCTTTTACAATGTGACCATGTGATTGTGAAAACCATGTGTCTGATGCTTCTTTTATCCAGGGTATGGACATATGAGTTAAAAAAAAATAAGGATTGAATAATAAATAATAGGGAGGGGATAAAGGGTAAAAAATTGGGTAGATTGAAATACTAGTGATCAATGTGGGGAGTAAAGGGTATGGAATGAATGAGGTTTTTCTTTTTTCTTTTTGGTTCTTTTTCTTGCGTTACGCAAATGTCTCAAAAAGGATCATGGTGATGAATATACAACCTGGTGCTGATATTGTGAGCTACTGATTATATACCATGCACGGACTAGATGTGTGTGAAGACTTCGCAATAAAAAATTTTTTAAGAAGGCAACGATTGGTACAATGGATAAAAGAGCACAGCTCAACTATATTCTACTTACAAAAGGCTCCCTTAAATTCAAAGACACAAGATCGTGGAAAGTGAAAGGATGGAAAAGAAAATATTCCATATAAATAGTGACCAAAAGAGAGCAGGGGTGGCTATAGAGATATCAGACAAAATAGTCTTTAAGTTAAAAGTGTATGTTTTGCAATTGAGCTAACCAGGATTTGGATGAAAATTAGTCACTTAGAGCAAATTATTTAATCTTTCTGTATTGTGGTTTGTTTACCTATAAAGTGGCAATAATATTATTTTTCTCCAAGGGCTAGTATAAGAATAAACAAAAGCAATATAGTAATAGCACAGTAAACAGTAGCTGTTATCCCTCGCCTCATCTTCATTCGAATCTCCATTGTTAGTCAGGGTTCATTTAGTCTCAAGTGCAAGGAACACATCTCAAAATAATGTAAGCAGAAAAGAATATTTATTGGCACATAGAATGAAGATATCTAGGGCTTTGCTAACTTTAGGAGCGCCAAGGTTCAGGTACTTAAATAATGTCACCAGGGATTTGTCATTCCTCCTCCATCTTTCAGTTCTCTTTTCCTCCATGTTGGCAGCAAAAGGCTCTCTATGTAGTGAAAAATGCAGTTGTTGGCAACTCCAGACTGACATGGTTTTTGTAGTTCCTGATTTCATGAGGAGAGAGATCCTTTATTTCCCAGTGTACATGTTAGTCCCTGGAAAAGGACTTCGAGTGGCTCCAATGGAGCCATTAATACCTATATCCAGGGAGAAGGGGCATGTTGACGGCCAGCCTGGGTCACACGCCCACCCCTTGGTAAAGGAAGTAGATACCCTTGATTAAGGCCTCTATCACATTGAGCTGAGGGGGAAAGTTCCCCAGAAGGAGTGAAAAAATAGACAAAAACTAATAGGTGTCCACCACGCCTATCCTTAACTAATGAGTATTAGTCTATACTGAAACCATAACGCTCCTATGTTGAGGGAGTGTTCTCAGGTAGACACAAAGCATTTATCCCAATTCTATGGAAGCCAAGAAAGAAGAAAATAAATAAGAATAAATATAAAAGAAAAGTCATTTTTATAACGGTGGGAACATATAACAAATGTAGCTCATAGAAGATAATGTGTCTATCTATGCTGTGTATTCCACATTTGTTCCAATATATCCACTATCCTCCAGCGTCTACCCTGCGTTATGTCTTAAGAGACAACCTCTAAGGAATGTCTAATCTGGATTTCCCTGAGTTCAGATCAGGGGGAAGAAAGCAAGGCTAGTGACATTATTTCCCCCACCTCACTGGGCGCATTCTATGGTTGCAGCTTCCTCGGGAAGAGGTGCAGCGCTTTTCTGCCTAAAGCTCCCTCCAGGCCCTAGAAACAAGTTCTCATTCCTTTGCCTTTGGGCTCGGGGTGGAAACAGCTTTTCACTTTGCTAGTCCTTGGGTGCTTCTTTATGCCCTTTTACTTCCTTAACCCTGTCTACATCTGTCCCCACAATGATTAAAATTGTTTCAATTTCCTTGCTTAAACTCTTGAGTATGCCATCTGCTTTTTGCGAAAACTCTGACCCATAGTTTGTCTACAAGTTTTCTCTTCCTCCCGCTTACTTTGCAAATAATACATATTCATTATAGAAAAAAAAGAAAATACCAAAAATAAAAGGCAAATGTTCATCAGTCTTACCCTTAGATATGACAATTGCTTACATTTTGGGATAAATGTGTCCATATTTTATTCTCTGCATGTAAATAGTTATACACAGAATTAAAAAAAAAAACATGAAATAATTATTAGATTTTAAAATGAAAAGTTCTCAAGGGTTAAAAACATGCAAAAATAGTCTAATGTTAAAGCAGTTACCAGGAAGTTAATGTTTTCAGATCAAACTTCAATCATACATGGTAGAATTCTTGCCTGCCAGGTGGCAGACCCAGGTTCAACTCCTGGTCCGTGCACTTCCCAAGCAGACAAACAAGTGACTAAAACCCAAATAAACAAACAAAAAAATCAGCAAAGGGTACTGCAGTAAGGGGATACTCACTTGGAAAAAGAATGAAATGTGATCTCTGCCATACAGGACTCAAAAAAAAAAAAACTTCCATCATATAAAAATTTGTACGATGTTCATAGAACAACATAATCATAATGACGTTTTTCTCAAAATAATTACAAAATAATTATTTTCAGAGTTCTTGCTTGAAAGCAAATGACAACATTCAAATTTTACTCAGAAGAGGAAAAATTAATGTGGGGAATATTTTTGGATTTGATTGTTTTTCACTTTCTTTGACTATCACATTAGAGGAAAAAAAGAATTGAAACTGAAGCGAACATTTTCTAAATTCTATTACTATTGGTAGGGGGTATATTTAGCTTTAAATGAGGACATAGCATTTCCCTAGTACTTCACTTTGAAAGAAAACAAAACAATACCAAGTAACAAGTATTTTTTTTGAAACACAGAAGTTATATATTATACAAACTGAACAGAATGCTGATTCAGCAATTTCTGTTAAACGAGTAGCAAAGGATTTGGGACTCTGTACCCTAGCAAGAATGATCGTGTAATTGGACCCTCTGTCATGGATGAAATCATCCACAAATGTTCTCACCAAACTGTGGTACCACAAATGCAATAGATATGAAGGCCACTTTAAAACGAGTATGACCTCATTTATAGACCCAAGTTAATCCACGTGATATAAGATAACAAAAATATTTGTCCACCAGAAAAGAACTGGGAAATATTTTCTCCTGCAAACCTGGTGGGGCATTCAGACTCCCATTCAGTCATTTTTGTGACCAGGTATTTTTATTTTCTCTTTTCAGATTATATTTGTCACTCATCGCTCATGGTTTCTGACACTGCTTAGGGAAGACGTGGTAAGTACAGACTTTTTTCCCTTGCTGATAGACAGTCACCAGACCCATTAATTCAGTTTCTAAACCATTGATTTTTTTAAAAATATGTGAATACTGTTTTATAAATTTTGCACAATAACAATTCTAACAGTGGCTCAGTACAGAATAAATTTTTAAAGCCTTAGAGCTCTATGGTTACAGAAAGTTTAACAAAATGATATTTGTCTAGTGTCTTGCATATTTTTGTGCAAAGAAATAAAGTCATGTATCAGTTAAAGACTTTAAAGCATAATATCATATTATCTTTTGGATAGAATGAAAATATGGGTTCAAAGAGAAAGAGAAACAATATAAAATTCCTATCTGTTTAAGATCTTTTTCATGCATTTTTAAATGGCTGATAATGAGTAAACAAAGTATTTAGATTCCACTGAATACATTTAAATGCACTATGCAATGTTTTATTATAAAATATCAATATTTGTAATAAATCTTCAAGTACATCCTTTGCAACTATAGAAATAATGATGACAAAAATATAGATATCAAGTAAAAATGTGAGTACCTACATAGTTCTTCAAAATTCCTTTAGCCCATGATCTAGCAAGATAAGAGATGGGCTGGGGAGAGAGCAGAATCTGACAACCCCTCACCTGCCAAAGGTCTATAAGTGGAGTTTGGATTAGAAGATTGGCCTTTGAAAATTGAAGTTAAACCATTGATTTTACAGTAATTTCCAAGGAACTATTTCCAGACTGCATCATCTCTCTGACTCACCCATCATGAGTAGCCCCCATGGCTACAAAAATGTCTTGGATTGGGTGTCAACCCTACTTCTTTTGGTTGGCCTCCCCCAGTTGTGAAAAGAATTGCTAGATCACCCAGAAGGTCTGAGTCCTTCACCTATATGGTCCTTTGTAAATGTTATCTAGAGCTGTGTTCTCATTTTTCTTATTCCCAGAACTTTATGAATACGAGATATTTTGAAGGCAGATTAAACAGATGAAAAGACACTACACCAGTAAACAGGGAGTCCAGTGCAGGATCTCATTCAGTACAGCCATGTCTGGTGTTGTCTATGAGGATGGGTCTAATCATCACTCTATTTTCTTGGCACCCTTTACTTCCAGGACTCTGCCTTAGAAATCCACATTCTCCTTAGATCCCAGTACAAAGTCTTTGGGACTCAGATGACATGATGGTGTGGTTCTTTTGTTAGCATATTAGCATTAGCATCTTTTATTAGCATTGCGTTCCACACACACCACATCTAGCTAGTACTAGCCTCAGCATTCCAACAGATATTATACATTCTCAGTTGAAGTAGAATAAAATTACACCTTAAAAAAAAAATTACACCTTAAGCAAAATCTTGGGCCCACCTGGGAAGTGCTCAGGGAATAGCAGCTTGCCTTGTCATGTTTACTGAGAACCACCAGTCTAGAGTTTGAGGTTATCCACACAGACTTTCACTGGTTGCACCCCAAAAAGCAGGCTTAAGTTTTTATGGATTAGATATGTCAAACCCTGGGTGCCTTCTTCAAGGAGTGTAGGATTAAAAATCACACTTAAATACAGGCTAACAATAACCAGATTCCAGCCAAGATGATCTTGTCTGGCTTCCCTGAACAAAACAAGCGCATTCATACCCTAGGGTCTTTGTTCGTGTTATTCCTTCTCCCTGGGCATTCTGCCCCTGCATCTTCATACAGCTGACTCCTTTGCAGCACTCAGGTCTCAGCTTGAGTGTGACTTTCTCAGAAAAGACTTTCCCAGCCCCCAATTAAAGAAGCTCGCCCACCCCCCAGTTGTTCTCTAACATGTGGCCCTGTTTTATTAACTTGTGAGCACTTAACACCATCTTGAAATTCCCATATTTATTTTCTTATTGGGCGTACACATGCACAATCTCTCCAGATCCCAGAATTAGAACGGCTCCATACTTGGTTTAATGAGCTGCTATCAACAACATGAACTTCTTAATAATTTTGAACAAGGGGCCCTGATTTTTCATCTTGTACTATTCGATTATAAGCCCCAGGAGAGCAGGGATCTCATTTCTTTGGCTCAGTATTGTGTTATTACCACTTTGGACACTATAGGAGATATTTGTAGGTACTCAATAAATACTTCTTGAATTAACGCATGCTTATGGAACTTGTTTCAGTAATCTTTGCCACAAACAAGTCCAGTATTCTTAACCCAGCCTAGTATTTCAACAACTTCAATGAAAAGCTTTTGGAGTCAGCATAAGGTTAAGAATACATTCACATCATCATTTGGAAGAAGAATTTCCATCAAGATGGCACAGTGCATGGTTATCTTCGTAATGCCAACCCTATTACTATATTTTGTTGCTGTTTGTCTTAGGATTTTTAACATTTTATTTTGAGATAATGATAGATTTGCATGATGCCGTAAAAAATAATACAGAGAGCTGCTGTGTACCTTTCATTCCATTTTCCCCAGTGATAACATCATGTAAAACTATAAATTGACATTGATACAATCCATCTATCATTCAAATTTCGTCAGTTACACGCACTCATTTTTGTGTGTGTCCTACTTCTACGTTGAAATGTAACAATGACCCCTTTATAGTATTTTAGTCTTGTTGACTAGTAAGAAATTCCAGAGGGATTGTGGCACCAGCAGAGTAACCGCAAGTAAATAGCCTCAAGCACAAGTGAAAAGAAACATTTCTAAAGGAGTGATAGGAGACATAGCAGCCTGGAACTTGTTAGTTAAACCTTGCTTTTACATTCACTTGACCCTTTCAGTACCGTGATTCTTAGAAGGGCTGTCCTGCATTTTGTTTAATTCAATAGATAGAGGAAAATTATACAGTAAGACTTTCTTCTGTCATTTGAGAAAATGGGAAACTTAAAGGTTGACCAAAAGGGGTACATGGGTGGTTCAGTGGTAGAATGCTCACCTTCAATGCGGGAGACCCAGGGTCAGTTCCTGGACTATGTACCAAAAAAAAGTTGACCAATAGTTCCTGGAAGTTTGGCATTAAAAAGGGCCAGTTACATTGTTTTTATTTAAGAAGAACACCTTCTAGTTCAGCTAGATAATACATTTAAGTTGGAAACAGAACCCCAGGTGAACGAACTGATTTGAGGACACTTTCTATATTTATAGCAGGGTCCATCCTGTATGTTAGTTGTATTCATTTGAAGGTTCTAATGAATCTTCCTTTTTAAATTGCTTTGGTTGAAGGGTTAAGCATCTCCTTTCGCCAGCCTGGCCTCCTTTCCCCCATCTTCTGGCAATCGCATGCACATTTTCCTTTGAGGAGCCACTCATCCTCTCCCCTGGTCTAGTAATTTTGGTGGTATGCTCCACAAACCCCCTCTCTTCCACACACATGCACTCATGGCTCACAGGATGGGCACATGACTCAATAAATACGTTCTATTCTTCTGGACATTATCAGAAATATGCATTATCAGAAATATACATTATCAGAAAATATACATGTACAAAAGTGGTCAAAAGAAATGTAATCCCTGACGTGTTGCTAAAATGATCAGTCAAAAAAACCAAAAAACCATGACCCCTTTCCACTGGACTTCAAAGTATTGATCTATAGGAATCACATCAGTGAATATCAGCAGAGAGGACATGCCGTCAATGAACCCAAAGCAGAAAAGGCCTGGCAAACCTCCTGAGCACCTAGAACCAGCAATACCTGAAGCTCTCAACTTCTCAGATACATGGACCAATATTTTGCATGTGCTTAAATAAATGAGTTGATTTTTTGTGTGTGCATTATTTGCAATTCAATGAGAAATGATCAATTGGCAAATAATACTTATTAGGTTAAGCACAAGGTCATAAATCCTTGAGCTGATTTAGTATTTGTCTTCTCATCATTCAATAATTCCCTCATTTTCTCATCTGCCTGCATCACAGCCTACAGTAATTTGCCTGACCCATGTGTTTGGTGCTTAGTGTAAAAGAAGTAACTCAAGTAGAGTAAATGAATGGCCCTGTGAGTACATTAAGGCATCTGGCCCTATAACGTCGTCTTCTAAATAGGTTATACATGTGTAATGCTGCAGCCAACCATCTGTACTACTTATTTAAGTTCTGTAATGAAATAGTCAGGACCCTCATTCTTTATTTATATGATGCAGGCTGCCTCCCTTTAAATCCTAATTCAATCTTCAGTCACTGTTTCCTAGGCTAGGAGCTCTAATGATTGCAAAAGAAATGTTTGCTGCTTCAGACGGTGCTATTAAAAGAAAATTGCTCCCAAAGAAATTCTTATCTCCTGATGGGGAGAGCTAAATCATTATAAATTATGGAAAAGGAAATTGCCAAAGTATCTCCCTTTCTCTTTATTGGAGGCATTGTTTTATCACAACTGTCAAGTTGAGCATACACCTATTTTGAAAACCTTTTTATAGCTTTAAATTAAGCACACATGGAGAAATAAGAGGCTGTATAATTACAAGAGCTAACAGAGCCTCTGTTTTGCAGAGCAAGGGCAGGGTTTTACCATCACCTTTTTGTTCACACATGGCCCTACCAGGAGGAGTGGGGGTGGGGTGGAGGATGTAGAAGGGAGAAAAGCCTCAGAAAAACACAGTGCAGAGAAACAGCCAGTGAGATCACCAATGACTTGGCAAGAGAATGGTAATAATCTTGGAAAGTGTAGCTGAGAGCTTCAGAATTTCATTCTCCTGCGACAGAGAAAATAGAGGGTCCAGGCAGGGGAGAGGGATAAAGACAGGGGGAACTCTAATTTGTTCCAACTAAATAAACACAACCAATAAATCTGCCAATGTTGATGCAGACTTTGATCTTATACAGATCACAAAAAGGGTTGCTTTTTCTCTTTTCTGCCCATCCCAGGCGATCTCATCGTGCTCAAGTCCGCGGTAGTCGCTCTTCACATCCATGAGGCAGTGAATATACTCAGAAGAGCCAGCAGAGGGAGCCCGAGATTAATGGGTGGGTTCCAAACTTCACCAGGCAACCCCCTCCCCGGTCAGCACCTCCCACTCAAATTTGTGAAGCTGAAGCCACTTTCTTTACCTTGTGCCTTCTCCCATACCCACTTCCATCTCCTCCTCTTTCCCTATCTAGCTTCCAAACCATCCCCCCACTGCATATAGTATCCAACTCCCCACCCTAACGGTGAGTTCGCAGGTTGACCTTCAGTCGCAGAACCCATGACGGATGCAGGAGGAAGGCCCCAATTGCGGAACCAACGTTAAACATCATGCTGAAGAAAGAATTCTGATGCCAAGTGAAACATGATCTACTGTTAGGTGAAAACAGCAGGGTGCAACACCGTGCCTAGAGTAGGATCTCATGAATATAAAGCTTGAAAAAGAAATCATAGGAAAAAGGAACAGAAATGTGTCAAATCGACAGGAGTTGCCAAGTTCCAGTAGACCAAGATGGTGGTGTGAGAGGCTCCAGGATTGCAATTCCCCCACAGAATGTTTGAACAACCAGCAAAAACTGGCAGAGCCATCCTTCTCAAAATTCCAGAAAAAAATAGTTAAAGGGTTGCAAGAACTGGGCAAGATTCAAATACTGAAAGCTCAACTTAAACTGGTAGGGGGAAGGACATGGGACCCTTGCACACAGGACCCCTTCCCAGCTTGGTGAAGTGCCCACCTGCACGCGCATGTGAGTCCGCTGGCCTTGTGCACACACTTGGGGGGCTGTCAGTGCCAGTCTATCAAGGGCAACCTGAAGGACTAAACCAGGACACGCGTCTCCATCTCACTCTCTCAGAACTTGCCCTGCTATAAGTGGCAGCTTGAGGACAGCTAAAGTAGTGACAGAAAAAGCAGAATCAAAATAGCCTTAGGTACAGGAGTACCAGCTTAAAGACAGAGAATACAGCACCCAGGAGGAGGGGGACAATGTATTTCAAGGAGTAGAGGGAGCGTTTGAAATTCTGTCCACAGGGGAATTCTTCAGGCCATGAGCTGAAGACTATTACAAGATGGAGGGGAGGAAATGACAGAGGGGATCCTACATTTTTACCTCTGGCTGATCTTTTGAAAGGAAGGCTAAACTCTGAAGGAGAGCACTAGTCGATCCGAAGCCTGTTTTCAAGGACTGCGAAAGCTGGTTTTTGCTCTGGTTTCTTTGTTTTTGCTAGCTCCTGGCACCTAAGGACACCCCGTCATAACACTAGCTGGATAAGTTCTTAAGAAACATACAGCTCAGAGACTAAATCCCAGAGTTAATACATGAAAATAGTAAAATGTATAGTGTACAAAAGCTTACAGGACAAAGAAACGGAAAATGAGGGCCTATCCAAAGGAATGAGATTAACTTCAGAAAACATAAATGAAGAAGACCAGACTTTGTACACAACAGATGAAAACTTTAAAGAAATGATCAAAGAGATACAGGAAGACACAGTGAAAAAACTAAAGGCTATGAGGAAAATGATGACTGAACAATATGAGAATCTCAATGAGGTAGTTAGGTTCAGGTGTCAACTTGGCCAGGTGATGGTGCCTAGTTCTTTTGCTGTGGACTTGAATCATTAGCATGTGAAACTCATCTATGGCTGATTGCATCTGCAATCGGTTAAGGGGAGTGCCTTTTGCAGTGAGTGCTGTTTAGTTTAATTAGCTGTAGACTTAAAAGAGAGAGGTCAGAGGAGAGCTCAACGCAGCACAGCCCAAGCAGCTCAGCATACGCCATCTCAGCCCAAGCAGCTTAGCCTAGACATTTGGAGATGCAGAAAGGAATCACCCTGGGAGAGGCCATTGGAACCCAGAAGCCAGGAGTGAAGGCCAGCAGAGATTACCCTGTGCCTTTCCGTCTAAGAGAGAGCCTCAGATAAAAGTTAGCTGCCTTTCCTCTGAAGAACTCTAAGTTTTTAACTAAACAAATCCCCTTTTATTAAAAGCCAACCTGTCTCTGGTGTGTCGCATTCTGGCAGCTTTGGCAGACTAAAAAACACTCAATAAAGAGATAGAAACTTTAAAGGGGAACAAATAGAAAGACTCAAGTTGAAGATGACAATGACTGAAATAAAAAATTCCCCAGAGAGTTTCAAAAGCAGATTGCAGATAGAAAAAAGAAAGATTCAGTGAGACCTTATTTAAATAAGGCCATTTAAATGATTCAGGTTGAGGAGCCGAATGAAAAAAGTGAACAGAGCCTAAGACTCCCATGGAAGACCATCAAATATACCAGTACGAACATTATAGGAGTCTCAGAAGGAGGAGAGAGAGTGAACAGGCAGAAGGTATATTCAAAGGAACAATGGCAGCAAACCTCCCAAATTTAATGAAAGATAAGAATATAGATATTCAATTAAAAAAACCCAAACAGCATAAATTCAAAAAGCATCATGTTCAGACACATAGCAGTGAAAGTTTTGAAAGACCGAGACAGAGAGTTCAGAAAGCTGCCAATTTCTTATTAGAAACCATAGAGGCAAGAAGACAGTGGAATGAAATATTTAAAGTGCTAAAAGAAAACAATTGCCAACCAAGAATTTTAAATCTGGAGAGTCTGTCTTTCAAAAACAGAGGGAGACATAATGTTGACAATCCTTTTCAACATGAAGAAACTAGAATGGTCATTGCCCAAATATCCCTGAAGATTGAGAGAAGGATCAAATGAGAGGGAGGAGGTGTAACAGAGAAGAAAGGCAATCACAAATGATTATGAATCAGTATGTAGAATATTTCTTTTTAGTCTCCAGTATATTAGAACACAGCTAGAAGGAAATACCTGAAATTGTGAAACTGTAACCCATACCATACTTTGAGATTTTCTCTATGACTACTTCTTAAACCGTATTTTGAAATTGATCAATTTTCCACATTTTTATATTTCACAGTACAAAACATTTAAAAATAGTAATAAAAAAATAAAGGGCAAGATTAAGACATTGTCAGATAAAGAAAAGCCAAGAGAGTTCATCACCATTAGACCAGTCCTACAAGCAACGCTAAAGAGAATTCTTCAGATTGAAAGGAAAGGACACTAAACAGTGGATCAAAATGGCATAAAGAAATAAAGACCACCAGTAAAGGTAACATCTGGGTAATTACACATGCTATAATTACACTAATTGTAGTGATTACACAATCACTATTGTATTGTACTTTTTGTACCTAACAACTCTTTTTGCTTCTTACAGATTGTGAAATGCAAATGCGTAGGAAGAAATGATACTTTTATGAGTTGGACATACAATGCATAAAGATATAATTTGTAACAAGTACAATAAGAAGTTAGAGGGATGGATGGGTATAGAATTAGTGTTTTTATATGCTACTGAAGTCAAGGTAGTATCAAATCAAACATGGTTGTTACAGATTTGGGATGTTAAATTTAGGCCCCATGGCAACAACAAAGAAAATATTTGAAGAAAATATAACAAAAGGAAATGAAAAAGGATTCAACATGGGACAATACAAAAATTAAAATAAATATGAAAATAGGCATTAACAGAAAAATTGAGGGACAAGAAAGGTATAAGACTCATAAATACCAAATAGCAAAATGGTGGAAGAAATGATCAGTAATTACTTTAGATGTAAATGGATTTAAAAAGGACAGAGTCAGGCAGAACAGAGATAAAAAAAAAAAAGCATGACAAACTATATGCTGTTTAAAAGAGACTGACCTTTATTCAAAGATACAAATGGTAGAAAAGTGAAAGGATGGTTTAAGTGAAAAATCGTTACAAGGAACAAATAAGGACACTAAATACTGATAGAGGGGTTAATTCAACAGGAAGACATAACAATTATGAATATGCCTGCACATACCTTCAGAACCCCAAAATATATGAAGCAGATATTGATAGACTGGAAGAGAGAAAGAGACCATTAACAGCTAGAACATCTAGAAAGAGATCAATAAGGAAATAGAAGACATGAGCGATTCTGTAAACCAACTGGATCTAGTACACACAGAACATTTCACCCAACGACAGCAGAACAGACATTCTTCCCAAGTGTACACGGGTCATTCTCCAGGATAGACCATGTGTTAGATCACAGAACAAATCTCAATAAATTTTAAAATATTAATATCATTCAGTGTCTTTTCTAACCACAATATAATGAATCTAGAAATCAATAACAGAGGGAGAAATGGAAAAATCATAAATATGTGGCAGAGAGGCTACACACTCTTAAACAGCCGAGGGGTGAAAGCAGAAATCACAAAGGAAATTAGAAAATATCTTGAGCAAATGAAAACAAAAAGAAAACATACCAAAACTCAAGGGGTGCAGAAAGGGAGTACACAAAGGAAAATTTATAGCTTTAAGTGCTTACATTAAAAAACAGGAAAGAGCACAAATCACAGACTGAAACTCAAAAAAGGAGGAACTAAAAAAAAGAAACACAAATTAAATCCAAGCAAGCAGACAGAAAGAAATAACAAAGAGGAAGCAGAGATAAATGAAATATAGAGGAGGAAAACAATAGAGAGAATCAACAAAAGCAAAAGTGGTTCTTTGAAAAGGTCAACAAAATCAGTGAACATTTAGCTAGACTGTCAGAGAAAAGAAGAGAGTGGTTACAATGAACTATAATCAGAAATAAAAGAGCGGGGGATATTACTACTGACCCCACAGAAATAAAAAGGATTATAATAGGAAACTATGAACAATTGTACACCAATAAATTAGACAACCTAGATAAAACAGAGAAATTCCTAGAAACACAAAGTACCTTCTCTCACTCAAGAAGAAAAAGATCTCAACAAGCCAATAATAGAAAAAGGGATCAAATCAGTCATCAAATACCTCAAACAAAGAAAAGCCCAGGTTCAGATAGCTTTACTGGTGAATTTTCCCAAACATTTAAAGAAGAACTGAAGCAATCCTGCTCAAACTCTTCCAAAAAGTTGAAGAGGAAGGAACACTCTATAACTCACCTATGAGGCCAACACCACCCTTATACCAAAGCAGAATAAAGATACCACAGGAGGAGATTACACACTAACATTCCTTATGAATATAGATGCAAAAACCAAAATACTAGCAAGCTGAATCCAGGAGCACATTAAAAGAATTATATGCCATGATCAAGTGGGATTTATCCCAGTCATGAAAGGGAAGTTGAACATTAAAAATCTATTAAAGTAATAGAATGAAGGGGGGAAACCCCACCTGATCATGTCAATTGATGAAGAAAAGGAGTTTGAAAAATTCTAGCACCCCGCTTCATTAAAAACACTTAGATGGGGATAACCAAATCAATAGGCCGAGCCCTTAAATTTGGGGTTCACCCCTATAAACTATCCTATCCTGCAAAGGATAGGCTAAGACTACTTAAAATTAGGCCTAAGTGTCAGTCCGAGATAATCTTTTTTGTTGTTCAGATGTGTCCCTTCTCTAAGACGACATGGTAAGTGAACTCACTGCCCTCTCCACTCTAAGGGACATGACTCCCAGGGGTGTAAATCTCCCTGGCAAAGGGGGACAGAAATCCTGGGATGAGCTGGGACTCGGCATCAAGGGATTGAGAAAGCCTCCTTGACCAAAACAGGAAAGAAAGAAATGAGACAAAATAAAGTTTCAGTGGCTGAGAGATTTCAAAGAGAGTCAAGAGGTTATCCTGGAGGTTATTCTTATGCATTATATAGATATCCCTTTTTAGTTTATGATGTACTAGAGTGGCTAGAGGGAAGTACCTGAAACTGTTGAGCTGTGTGCCAGTAGTTATGTTCTTGAAGATGATTGTATAATGATATAGCTTTTACAATGTGACTGTGTGATTGTGAAAACCTTGTGCCTGACGCTCCTTTTATCTAGGGAAAGAACAGATGAGCAAAAAATATGGGTAAAAAATAAACAAATAGGGCGGTAGGATGGTGTCTCAGTGGCAGAATTCTCACCTGCCATGCTGGAGACCCAGGTTCGCTCCCCGGTGCCTACCCACACAGAAAAAAACAAAGCAAAGCAAAACAAAAAATAAATAATAGGGGGAACAAAGGTTAAAATAAATTGAGTAGATTGAAATACTAGTGGTCAAGGAGAGGGAGGGGTAAGGGCTATGGTATGCATGAGTTTTTTCTTTTTCATTTGGTTTGCTGGAGAGATGCAAATGTTCAAAAAATTATCATGGTGATGAATACACAAATATGTAATGATACTGTGAGCCATTGATTGTACACCATGTATAGAATGTTTGTATGTCAAGAATGTTTGTATGTTTGTTTGTTAAAGTTTACAATAAAAGTATTTTTTTTAATAGTATTATAAAAAAACAAAGAAGCCGGGCATGAAAGAGCACAGGATTCCACTTACATGAAATTCTAGAGAAGACAAAACTACTCTATATTGACAAAGAGAGATTAATAGTTGCCTGGGACCAGGTGTAAGAAGAGGGTTGACTGTGAAGGAGATTGGAGGGAATTTTTTGGAGTCATGAAAATGTTCTATAGCCTGATTAGGGTATAACATTTGTCAAAATTCACCGAACTGTATTCTTAACACGTGTGCACTTCATTGTTTGTAAATTATACCTCAATAAATTTTATGAGAAAGAAAAAATAAACACTTAGAAAACTAGAAATAGATGGAAGTATCTTCAACATGATAAAAGATGTATATGAAAAACCCATGCTTCACATCATACCCAATGGAACTAAGAGGCATTCAAATTAGAAAAGTGTAGGGGTGTGAAGCTGTGAGAACCCCAGAAAGACATGTTCTTAAATTTAATCCATTCCCGGAGGTATGGATCCATTCTAAGTAGGAGCTTTTGGAAAGCGAATGTGCACACCACAGAAACAAGAAGCTAGAAATAACGAAACCTAGAAGAGAAGGGATAAATCAGCAGAGGTGCCTTGCCATGTGGCAGAGGAGCCAAGGATCACTGGCAGCCAGTTTTCAAGAAGAAAGTATTACCTGGACGATGCCTTGATTTGGACATTCTCATGGCCTCAAACTGTAAACTAATAAATTCCCATTGTATAAAGCCAACCCATTTCATAGTATTTGCTTTGAGCAGCCTAGGAAACAGAAAAGAAAAGAAATAAAACGTTTCCTCTTTGCAGATGACATGATCCTATATATAGAAAATGCTGAGAAATCTACAACAAATCTACTAGAGCGGATAAATGATTAGGGTAAAAGATCATCCTGCAAAAATCAATAATATTTTTATATATTAGTAATGAACAATCTGAAGAGGAAATCAAGAAAAAATATCCTCTTAAGATAGCAAGCTAGAAGAATCAAATATCTTGAAAGAAACTTAACCAAGGATATATAGGACTTGTTTAAGGAAAACAACAAAATTTTGTAACAAAGTTACCACACTAATGCAGATTGCTACTAATAAGGACTGTATGTGTGAGGGGAGGTATATGGAAACTCTGTACTTTGTGCATGCTTTTTCTGTAAAAGTACAATGTCTCTAATGAAAAAAAAGAAGGTAACTCTCCGTACTTTGAGTGTGTGGGTGGGGAGATTGGTAGTATTGGGGGGATGATTTTTTTCTTACTTTTTACTTATTTCTATACTTTGAAAATTTTATACACTGAATATATACAGTTTTCATGATCACAGGGGAAAATGAAAGATTGTAAATGAGTGCATGTATTTTATGTATTCAAATGAGATACTCTTTGCACTTATTATACCATAGGAATTGTCCATATGGCCATATTAAATAGTACAGAAGGAAAGCAGAAAATGAGCTCTTATTGAGTCTTATGTGCGAGGGGCTATATTTGGAGCTGGAGAATAAAAAGTTAAGTTAGGCGTACTTCGTGATCTCAGGAAGCTTATAGTCTGGTGGACTTTGACAAATATCATCTTTTTTCCTTATCACAACGACTCCATGAGGTAGAGGGTAGTACCCCCAGTTTTACGAATGGATTCAGATAGGCTAAGCGACTGATATGGGACCACTCAGCTGTTAAATGGCTGACTGCAGTACTGAACTGAATTTTCACCTCTAAAACCTCTTCTTCCCAGATTTTGCCATCCATCGGGGTCACGATTTTTGCCATCTCCACTTATTTCCTGAGCTATTTATTTAATGCTTTTCTTCACGTCATTTTTTTTTACCTGAAACTTATTTTAAAAGAAGCTTTATGTTACTACTATAAGAGCAAAACAGAATTATTTTCCGTAAATAAAAGATAATGACTAAATAAGCACAGTAAAACAATACTATTGCCTGGGCAGGCTTTGAAGCTCCCTCTCTTCATTACAAAAGGAAGAGTACAGGTATTAGAGAGATGTTAAAGACACACTATCAGCTAACTGAATTTTTCTTCCTGACACTATCGGAAGACCTGAGCTGGTACTGAGAAGGAAGTAGTTGTAATACATACCTTAAATGACGCACACCCAGGCTTTGAGGCATGTGACACTGACTGATGCAAAACCAAGTGTAATATCTCAACCAAATCAGAACAGAGAAACCAAACATAACAGCAAGAAAGAGAGGGCATAGGTCATTATATATATGTACATATATATATTTATATAATTATAATAATGTATAATATATAATTATATACAATTATAATATAATACATATAATTTTACTACCATGTGTCTCAAGATTATGGGAGTACCCACTTTTTTTAATTATAAGTAATTATTCTGGAAATATTAGCATCAACTGGGACATGAAACTTAAAGCAATTTTTTAAAGAATAAAAATCAACTTCTCAATGAAGAAGAAAGAACATGAATTTGGGAACTGAATAGACAGATTCAGAGTAGCTCAGTTATTACCTATTTAACACTAAATCTCTGAATTTCAGTGTCTTCATTTATAAAGCTAGGGAGCAAGGGGAGTGGTTTTCTATTATGGAATGGTCATTTGTAGAATATCTTCGGTTAAAGGATAAATTTTCCCCAAAACATAAAATCATGGCTCTCAAACAGATATAAAATAAACACATGTGAAACATTTTCTTAAACTCATTATTAATGAGAGAACTATTGAAATGATATAACTCATTCAAAGGAGAACTCAAAGAGCAGAGTCAAGTGTAGATGGGAATGCTGAAAAGATTTTGCGTATGGACACAAAACTTTCTTCTCCCACAATGGGAGAGAGAAGTCAACTGAACTGCCACAGGACAGAATTTCTTTGCATGTCTAAAGACAAGAATTATTTTGCATTACTATCAGTTTTCTGATAGATATAAAAACATAGTAAAACAGTTTTAACTTTTATCTCTACAAAGCTGTAAAATAGCCTCTTCAAAAGCAAAAAGTCATAGGTTCCTATAGTACCAGATAATCCCCAGAAGCTTCAGCATTCCCTTGAAAAAATATGTCCAGTAATCTCCTTCCTTTAGCTCAAAATCTTAAATTTTTCCTTCTGTCAAGACCAGATCTGCAAAAGTTAACAATTTTTATAATACAAACAGATCAAGTAGAGAAGATTTATAATACATAAACAGATCAAGTAGAGAAAAAGTTTGCACTGAAAAAATCACCAGCATCAATGATTTTATAGTAACCATCTAACTGTTGGGAAAGATGGAATACATGAACTGTAAGGCCTGTTCCAATTCTAAATTTGTAGAATTCTGCAATTCAGCAATATTACAATTTAAAAAATATATTTCATTAGAGCTAAGTTTCAAAAATATTAGAAGAACATAGCAATCCAACCTGAAATAAAAGTAAAACATTTTTTGGCTCCAAGCCCATGTGCCACCTGCCCACTCACCCAACCCCCCACAAAAAAAAGAAAGTAAAACATTATGAAATTAAAATGTAAGCTATGGGGAAAAAAATGTTGATAATAGGAAAAAATTAAAACAAATTTTTAGTGATATTTAAATTATATAAATCTAGATTATCCTTATTTAAAAAATTGACAAAGAATGACAACTTTCAAAGATGAAAGATGATAAAAGTTCTAATGTACTGTTATAATCAATTAAGAAATTTGTGATAAGCAAATTTCCAAGACTTTTCAAAATGACCTATATAATAATTTTTAATGATTTCCACTCAATCCGTTACATGTTCTTAATGGTTTCATTACAATAAGTGTCATTTTATACAGTTAACAAAGGCAACTCAAAGGACTATTTTCTAAGAATAGTCTACTATAATAGTCTACTACTTTAAGGTAGTTCGAAGGTGTTTGGAAGTGGATTTCTTAATTTAATGGCGACCCTAACTCAGATTTCCAGTGAAATCCTCTAAGTCTCTAGTATTTTGCCCCAAACTGGTCTCAAATTGGTTGGTTCCTATTTTCAGTGGGGACAACTCTTAATGATAGATCTACAATGAATCTCTCTCAGCCATTTAAACTAACCAAGCCCTGAAATAAATTAAGCAAATAAAGCAAAGGAATCCAAATGACATTTCCTTCTTTTTAAAAAGTCCTCAACTTATGTTCAGTAATTTAGGGTACTGTTTAACTAGGAATGACATTACAAAATGGGGCAGTTGTTATTTACCAGAGCCATGTCATAAAGTGTCAAAGGTTATCACAACAGGATATCTGTGTTTAAATGAAAAGAGATAAAGAGACAAAGTGAAGCTGGTTATCCCTGTTTTGCTTCCCATCCGGAGGGAAGTCTGCTAAAATAGACTTCCAAATATCTAAAACTGCAATCTCAGCACGTATGGGAATTTTAATGTTCTAGCCCTTCTTTCTTTCTGATTGTGGGTAATTGACAGTAACTATTAGAATATAATAATTTTAATTGAGTATTTCCACAATGTGCCAGGCACAGTAGTATTTAACTTGCATCTTCTCATGACCTCTATGGAGTATGTATTTCCATTGCCATCCTATAGAAAGGGGATAGGCAGCTAGGTTCTAGAAGCAGTCTGGAAACATGGAGGGCAGGCCTGTGTGGATGGCTTGTTGGTCAAGGGTCCAATTTGACTTCCATCACTTTAGGTCTTGTCTCATAAACTTGGTTCCTTGGAGATTCCTCTAACATCCTCTCATGATGAATTTATTCTGTCATATGAATGTTTCATCTTTACATTAATTGAAAAAGGCAGCACTTTAGGAGAACTGCCCATCTTTCTCCCCAGGCTTCTAGACAAGACACTGAAGCTCAGAGAGAGAGATTCAGGTTACATATATAATAAATCATCAATTAGATTTGAATCCATATCCATTCAGTTCCTAAGCTGATGTTCTTCCACCCTCATGCATAGCCTCCTCATTGAAAAATAAATATATATTCTTTTATAAATTGCTTTTACATGCTCATTGTAAAAATAATTTAGACTATATTGGGTAATGCAAAATATGAAAGTAAAAATTACTCAAATTCCCAGCACAGGGTGATTACTACTTGAATATATTGTTTGCCAGAGTTTTTATGCCTCTTACAAAATTAGAATTATTCAATAATTAGATTATTTCATCTCCTCCTTGTTCTCACTTCACATGATGTTATGCGCACTTTCTCATTAAAGTTTTAAGAACATGACTGCTAATCATTGCAAATAGTTCCTTCACATTCATATACCAGTTTGTTTATACCATTCAGGTAACATTTCAAAACAGTTTTGCTTATCAAAATCATTTATCTTAGGTGTGGATTCTATAAGTGGAATTATTACATGAACAAGTCACAGAAATCAGAAATTATGAATACAGCATTTTATTATTGGTAGTTACAAGTATGATAGGATAAAGAGCAGAATTATCTATAGAGGGATCATCACCAAAAAGAATTATATTGTCATAAAGGTATCAACATGTCTGAATCTGTTATTATATAGATTTCTTACAATATAAGAAAAGCTTTCACTGCCGGAGATCCGGGTTTGATTCCCGGTGCCTGCTCATGCAAAAAAAAGAGAAAAGAAAAATTCTCCTTTTAGAAAGCATCTACAAAATACCAAAATATCCAGTAGAGAATAAAAAATGCAGTCGATTGCCTGCATTTTTCAGTTTTGTACAGGTACTAAATGTTTTTATACATTTCGATATGATGCATAAAAAGTCACTGGTAAATTTAACCTAAGGAGGCATTAGATCCACAGTGCTCACTGATTTCGTCCCTCCCTCCTCCCTATTGATTCTCTCCAAAGTGGACGTGAATATTCCTGCTGATTTTGTCTAGCCAGGACTTTTGGGAGCTATAGTGGCCACTTGTACAAAAGCGTTTCTATGACTGAGTACCTGTTAGATAAAGGATAACTAATTATAGCATAAAAATCCTGGGAGAAAAGACCTGGCAGCAGAGTCTCATGAATAAATAAATCCAATAACATTGAAGTACCTTATTGTGACCAGCAAACCTTCCAGATGTAAAAAGCACATTTCTATACAACATCTCACTTATAATACATGAGTGCTTGAAAGCCCTTTCTAAGGCTGTGTACAAATTAAAACATATGGGTAGAGTTTCTTCCAGTGTCACAGATAGGCTCATTAAACCCAAAACATTCAGCTTGCATAATGTATCTCCTTTAATAATACCTACATTTACCAGACTGCCTGGATTGAATAGAATTTCTCTAGAATTACTCCAGAATTACTCCCTCTCTTATAAATTGCTTACACCTGGCTTATTTCCCTGACTTATTTCTTCGCTGGCATTAGGCTTGGCTGGGCTTACAAAAAATAAGATTCTCTCCCACCCTCCATTCCTTGATAATTTAGCATCATCTGTCAAGGAACAACCTCAATTTTTGCTTTCTGTGTAAACAAGAGGAGAGAGGAAGAAAAAAGACTTCCTCACAGCTTTGAGAGGAGGTTTATGAAAAATAAGGTTGGATTTTATAGAACTAGGCAGACATGGCTCTACTGCTTTCTCATCTCAGATTAAATTATAACTTAGAAAGGACCAGTAAAAGGGCAGTTGATCTTGGCAAGTCAGTGTGAACTCAGTTCCAATGTCACTTCTTTGGAGACTTGTTTCCCTGACTTGCAGATATAAAGTAGAACTCGGGTCACTCTCTAACGTTTCACCTTACTTTAATTCTGTGACGGCATTTTCGCCAATTGGACATTTTTGCAAGTGGGTATGTGGGTAGCAGTGGCTCTTTGCTTTCTTATTTTCTGTTTGCCTGCGCTATGGCTTAAGAGAGCCTGGTTTTTATGGGTTTTATGGCAAGTGTTACTAGTTCCTCTCAAGATGCATTTTATTGATCTTTCTTCCAAATCTATTCACACAGGCCATGAAACCACCAAAGTAAAGAAAGCAAACAAAATGTTACGCTTCTTAGCTCCCTCACTGCTAGGCGTAGCCACAAGATGGGCAAGGAGATGCTTGTATGGGTAGCTGGGTGGAGCATCTTAGGAAATTGTGGTCATGGGGTGAGGAATCCTCGGAAACACATATTTCCCTTTGCCATCCCTCCTTCCTGCCCGAGTGCAGACACTGCTGGGGTTGGGATCACACTGTGAAGTCAGAAGCAAACAGGTTCCTGAAGGCCTGATGGCACCACCATACAAGCACTGGACTGCCTACCTCTGGACTTCTAAATATGTGGGAAAAAGTAGACCCCGACATGGTTTAAACCATTGCTCCTGGCGTTTCTGTCACTTCCTGCCAAAAGACATCCCTAGTTGATACACCACTATAGTCCTAGTACTTCAAACAGTGCCTGGTACATGGTAGACATTCAATGTTTTTGGAGAAGACGGAAGGAGGGCCGCTTAAGGCCACTCACATATAAAATTGTAGGTATATATATTTATAGGTGTATGGTTTGGAGGTGCCAGTTAATTACATTCTTTATCCCTCAGGATTACAAGCCCATTGGCAAAAAGAGGAATCAATAGAGATTTTTTTTTTTTTGTAATGACGCCCATTCATTCATTCAGTATTTATTGAACTCCTACTATATGCCATGCATCATGCTATGGATTGGGGATAAGCAGTGAATGAAACAGACCAGAATCCCTACCCTTGCAGCACATCTTTTTAGTGGAGGAGGAAAGATAATAAACGAGATAAAGTGTACATTAGAAGTGGGGGGAGGGGGGATTTTTTACAAAGGTGGTCATTAAAAACCTCCCTGAGAAGGAACCACTTATGCATAGACCTGAAGAGCAGTGTGAACATTTGAGCAAAGAGGATTCCAGGCAGAGGCGACGGCAAACGCATGGGCTTGTACTGGACGCTTTCAGTGTCTTGTCCCTATCTCACCATTTTAGTGCCAGCCGGAGGTCACCTCACCAGCGGCTGCATCCTTTTTGCCCGAGGCCTTTTGCAGGCACTGGAGCCCGCTTTGTTCCCATGCACGGCCGGCTGGCAGTGCTGAGAGTTCCCTCTGGCAGGGGCCAGGCTAGAGGTGATGTGTACATATCCAGCCCCTCTCCTCCTGGGAGGGTAACACTGACGTGCCTGTTCTACACTGGCTCCCAGACTTCGCCAGTGGGATTAAGTCCAGTTGCCCACAGCGAGAGCTGGCACACTCTTTGTTAGCCGCTGTCCTTCTTCTCTCTCCCTTCCCAGTCTGCTATTTCCTCCACTTTTCAAATAAACGGTTTGCACTCAAATCCCTGTCTCCAGGCCCGTACCTGGGGGAACACAAACCGTGAGAAGCCCTGAGGTTGGGGCTGGAAGGAGGCCAGCACTGCTGGAGCGGCGGGAGGGAGGGGAGTCAGAGGAGAGGAAATCAGAGACTAGCACGGGGTCACGTGGCGCAAAGGGTGGTGGGACGCTCTAGACTTTCACTCTACACCAAGTGAGATTAGAGGGTTTAGGGTAGAGAAGTGACGTGTTCCAGCCTATGTTTCAAATGTTCAACGCCAGCTCCATGTGTGGAGAATAGACAGTAGGGAGGGTAAGGCTGGAAGCAGGGACTCTTATAAAGAAACCATTTCAACTAATGCAGGTAAAAGAGGACGAGAGCTTCAAACAGGGTGGTAGCTTCATGGCTGTTAAAGCCGCAGCGAACGACACTGCCTAGACTGGATGCCAAAATGGTCTTCCTGCCCCTCCTCACTTCATTTGAATTTATCCAACCGGCAGAACAGCTGTAAAACCCCAGACTCCTCTGCCCCGGTAGAGGCAGCCGTCAATAAATTACACATACCTGGTTTGAGTCCAGACTCCACCCCTCACTGCCAAGGTAGCTTTGTGCAGGGAACCTGATTTCTCTGGGGCTAAATATATTATCTACCACACAGGGTTGCTGTGAAGATTGAATTAAAAGGGAGGATGTTCATAGGTCTCTGAGCATAATGCTTGGCACAATAAATTATAACTTCAGTATCATCCTTCTAAATGCCGTATTTCGCCAACTAAGACACCATTGCTAGTACAATGCAGTGTTATTTAACTACTCCTAAAGAAAAATAAAAACGCTGCCAGTTAAATTCCGGCCCAAGGTTTTAATGACAGTCCTGCATATCACATGGACCAGATGCATCAGCTTCTTACAGCTGTGAAATGTCTTTCATCTATTGATGGGGCCTGGCCATTTCTCTTGCCTTCAGGTGCGTGGCTGGATGTGCGATAGGCAATGCTTTTGCACACATCTGAGAGGCAGCAGGAACATAAATTGAAATGGCAGCCTCGGCTACTTGAGGGTATCTGTCTTTCTTGGGTTCCTTCCACAAAACATCTAGAGGAATTGAAGTCCCTCTTGCTATGACAAATCTTTGCTTCAATAACATCATCTTGTACCCGACTATTCTGTTTCTGTGCCCTCCAAAACTGTGGATATAATGACTTTTCATTTCAAAGCTGAAATCTTTGTGTTCTCTTCTAGAAAGTTTATCAAATGTCAATTAAACTCAACATGCATAATTCCAACAATGTGCAAAATGTAGTTGAGGCAATAATTTTGAACAGATATGAACAAGTCAACAGAGTCATGGTGAGAACAACATTTGACGCAACAGAAATACACAGACACATGCACCAAAACTCATGTATTGAAATGTTCATAGCAGCCTGTATTGGTTTGCTAAATGCTGCCAGAATGCAATATACCAGAAATGAAATGGCTTTTAAAAAGGGAATTTATTAAGTTACAAGTTTACAGTTCTAATGCTGTAAAAATGTCCACACTTTCCAGGGAAAGATGCCTTGGCTCAAGAAAGGCCAATGATGGTAGGCCACGGTGGCTCAGCAGGCAGGAATGCTTGCCTGTGATGCCAGAGGATCCGGGTTCGATTCCCAGTGCCTGCCCATGTAAAAAAAAAAAAAAAAAAAAAAGAAAGAAAGGCCGATGGGTCCAAAACACCTCTGTCACCTAGGAAGGCATGCAGCTGGCATCTCAGCTGGTCCTTTGGCTTCTGGTTTCAAACAGCTTTCCCAGGGGGCTGCATCTCCAAAAACATACATTTCTTTCTGCATCTTCAAATGTCTAGGTCTCGTGTTGGCTCTGTCGCTTCTGTTCTCCAGGCATCTGAGCTTCCTCCAAAATGCTTCCTCTTAAAGGAATCCAGTAAGCTAATCAAGACCCACCATCAATGGGCAGAGTCACATCTCCATCTAATTAAAAGATCACACCCACAACCGGGCATGTCACATCTCCATGAAAGTAATTCAATTAAAGTTTCCACCCCACAGTACTGAATCAGGATTAAAAGAAACATAGCTGCAAGAGTGGATCAGGAAAAGGAAATAGCTTTTCTACAGTACGTAACAGCTTCAAACCGGCATACAGCCCTACTTCTAAGAGCCCCAAACTGGAAACTTTCCAAATATCTATCAATGGTGGAATGGAAAAAGTATATACGTATGATGGAATACTGAAAAATGAGACTGAAGAAACAACTACAAGCAATAACATGTGCAAATAGTATAGGCATGATGTTGAGGAAAAGAAGCCAGGTACAAAATATAATTCCATTTATATGAAGTTCAGGAACAAGCAAAACTTATCTACACTGTTAGAAGTCAGGAGAGCTATTACTTTGGGGAGGGGAATTTGTATAATGACTAGAAGTGAGCGAGAGAGGAGCATCTAGGGTTCTGGGAGTGTCCCGTTTCTCAAGCTGGTTGTTAACTGCATAGATGTGAACAGTGCATGAAAATTCATTGAGCTGTTTGCTGATGGCATGAACTTCTGCGTATGCATAACATAGGTCAAAAAGAGGTTAAAATATTGAAGCCCTAGGAGAAATATATAGATATAGATATAGATACGTAGGTATGTGCATGTGTGTGTGTAAATATAAATGCAAAACTGATCTTTTTATTATGCTGAAAAAGTCACATTTGGAAGAGTGACGACTTCACATGACATTTTAAAAGATTTCCTTATTACAGCTGTTGTAAGTTACAGATAAAATCATGCAGAAAGTAGAGTTCTCATATACCACCCCCCACACAAACATAGGTTTCTCTATTTTTAACATTTTGCATTTGTACTGTACTATGATTAGACTATTAACTAGCCCCACTCTTTATACTAGGATTCACTTATTGCATTGTACAGTTCTATGAGTTTTTTTGTGTGTATGTGTGTGTACGTGTATATACAACCTAAGATTTCCCCTTTTATCCCTTTCCAAATATGCATTTCAGTGGTGTCAGCTACATACACAAAGCTGTGACTCCACCACCATCATCCGTACCCCAAACCCTTTGGTCACCCAAACAGAAACTACATACAGATTAAACAATAACTCCCCATTCTCCTTCCCTGCCCAGCCCATGGTAACCTGAATTCCAGTTTCTGACGGTTAATTTGCATATTCTGTTTATATCATATAACTGAGATTATACAGTATTTATCCTTTTGTGTCTGGCTTATTTCACTCAACATGATGTAAGTTCTCTTATTTTTTATCCTCAAATTTTATTCAGACACCAAACAATCCATCACGATGTAAGTTCATTTTAATCCTCTGTTTCAGTGTTTCCAATTCCCTAATTAGCATTATTTGGGTACTTGGGTACTTATTTTTCTTAAAACTGGCACTTCTCCCTATTATTAATACTTTACATTAGTGTGCTAGCTTTGTTAAAAGGGATGAAAGAATATTATACTATACTATTAACTACAGTCCATACTTTACATTAGGATTCACTGTTTGTGTTGTAAAGTACTATGGTTTCTTTTCTTTTTATTTTAGTAACATATTGTACAATCTAATTGCTCTAGTTTGCTAGCTGCTGGCATGCAATATACCAGAAACAGAATGGCTTTTAAAAGGGGAATTTAATAAGTTGCTAGTTTACAGTTCTAAGGCTGAGAAAATGTCCCAATTAAAACAAGCCTATAGAAATGTCCAATTTAAGGCATCCGGGGAAAGATACCTTGGTTCAAGAAGTTCAATGACATTCAACGTTTCTTTCTCAGCTAGAAGGGCATATGGCGAACATGGTGGCGTCTGCTGGCTTTCTCATGGCTCTACCAAAAAGGGACTCTCTCCAAAATGTTTCCTTTTTTAAAGGATTCCAGTAAGCAACTCCACCTTCAGTGGGTGGAGACACACCTCCATGGAAGTGATCTAATCAAAAGTTATCACCCACAATTGGGTGGGTCACATCTTCGTGGAAACAACCAAAATGCTCCCACCCAGCAATATTGAATGAGGATCAAAGGGCATGGCTTTTCTGGGGCCCACCAAAGATTCCAACCAGCACACTGATATTTCCCCATTAACCACATTCAAATATACAATTCTGTGGTGTTAGTTACATTCACAATGTGTTACCATTACCACCAACCATTAACAAAACTTTTCCATCAATCCAACCAGAAACTCTATTCAATTAAGCATTAATTTCCAATTCCCTGCCACCATCCTGGCCCCTGGTAAACTGCGTTCTGGTTTCTGATTCTATGAATTTTCTTACTCTAATTATTTCATATCAGTGATGTCATACAGTATTTTTCCTTTTGTGTCTGGCTCATTTCACTTAATATGATGTCTATAAGATTCATCCATGCTGTCGCAGGTATCAGAACTTCATTCCCTTTTATGGCTGCATAATAATCTATTGTGTGTATCTCCAACATTTGGCTTATTCATTCATCTACTTGATGGACACTGGGTTGCTGCCATCTCTCGGCAATTGTGATTAACGCCTTGAACATCGGTGTGCAAATATCTACTTGAGTCCCTGCTTTCAATTCTTTGGTTATTCACCTAGAAGTGAGATTGCCAGGTCATAAGGTAATTCTATATTTAAATTTCCGAGGAATTGCCGAACTGTTTTCATCAGCAATTGCACCATTTTACATTCCCACCAACAATCTCTCTACATTCTTTCCACGCTGGATATTTTCCTTTTTTTTTTTTTTTTTAATAGTTGTCATTCTAGTGGGTGTGAAATCACATCTCATCATAGTTTTGATTTGCATTTTCCTAATGGCTAACGTGGTTGAACATCTTCGCATGAGCTTTTTGGCCATTTGTATATCTTTCTTGTTACAAAAGTAATACATTTTTCAATCAGGTACAGAGATTTCAAAGACAATGAAACTAACCTAATAAACACCTTTACAGAAATTGAAAATAGGCTTTGTCTTGGCTAGTTCTCTCCTTCAGAGTTAAGAAGACCAGCCCGAGGTGAATTCAAAGTGCAGTGTCCTCTCTGTCTTTTCTGATCCTGCATTTTTCCCTGGGCTTTCTTTGCCTGCCCATGGCCTTAGAAATTTGCCGGTTTAGAGGAAATCAAATGCCCCCTCTGCTTTCTGTGAAACGAGTTTCTCCTCCTCAAGGGTGTTCTACTGTATAAATGAAAGCAAGTAATTCAATGGGAAGATGGCAGAGTAGGGAGTGCCAAGACTCAGTCCTTCCACCAAAAACAATTACTAAAATAGGCAGGAACTGTCTGAAACAACTCCTTGGAAACTCTGGAGGCCAGAAGAATACTGTACCACATCCAGGGAAGAGCAGGAAGAAGAGGCTGATAAGTTATAGTAAAGAGAAATAAACTGCTCTCTCCATATAGGAGCCTCTGGCACCCATCCCAAATTTTTGCAGCAGGCCACCCTGGGATCCAGCCCCTGACAGCTTGCTGGTGACAGAAAGGAACATAAAAATCCTATACCCCAAGACCAAGGGTTGGTACAGCCAATTCCCAATCTCAGCTTTTGATTCGCAAATTGAGATCACTGGAGCTGGATTCTGAGGGCAGCCATTATCTCAATCCTCCCCAGATCGGGGTGGTGGTGATGGAGACTTAAAGACACTGAGCTTCCCCAGGGTTGCAGGGGATGGCTTAGGGAGGGCTGCATCTGGTGGGCAGGCCAGGAAAGCTCAGCTTTGGGGAGTCACTAGAGAAACTCTTGGTGCCCTTCCAGATCCCCTCCCAGGCATTTGGAGCTGGTCTGTACCCTCTTCATGGGTCTCTGATCTTACTTTGCATGGGAAAGAGTGACTTGGGAAAGTCTGCTCAATTGTGGCCTCATCCCAGAATTTGCCTTCCAGGCAAAAGCAGATTGTGGCAAGAAAAGGAGTGTAAGAAACACAGAGGCGGACAGCCTGAGGCAAGGGCCTTCCAGTCTCAGATACCAGAGAGAGGAAGGCCTGTCTCTTGGGAAACAGAGGGGACAAGCAAACTCCTGTAAACTAAGGTAGCTCTAAAACAACCAACAATTCAAACGCTCAGGACAAGACAGAGGCCCAGATAGACAGGGAAAAACCTGCACTTTGTATGCGCCTTGGGCAAACATTCCTGATAGGAGGGCAGAAGCTCAAAAAAATCTCTGTCTTATCACCAGCTAGCTACAAAATCAAGAAGCATACAGCTCAGGGAATAAATCCCAGAGTTAACATTTCACAATATTAAAATGTGCAGTGTGCAGCAAAAGAGTACAAGACAAACAAAGATACAAGAAATGATGTCCCACCAAAGAAAGGGAATAACAATTCAGAAAATACCAACAAAGAAAATGAGAATGTAGACATACCAAACAAAGCCTTTTAAAAAAAAAAAAAAGATCTTAAAAATGCTCAAGTACTGAAAGAAAAATAGAGGGAAAGAACTAAAGGATATCTAGAAAACAGCGTATGAGCAATATGAGAGTCTTAGTAAAGAGATAGGAATCAGACAGAATACTGGAGTTGAACACCACAATAACTAAAATGAAGAGCAGATTGGGGCTGGCAGAAGAAAGAATCAGTGAACACAAAGAAAGAATCAGTAAACTGCAGATGAGTCAGGCTGAGGACCAAAAGAGAAAAGAATTATTAAAATTGAAAATTGCCCAAGAGACCTCTGGGACACCATCAAGCACACAATTTTATGTTTTACGGGTGTCCAGAAGCAGAAGAAAGAGAGAAAAGGGTAAGAGGAATTGTCAAAGAAATAATGACAGACAACTTCCCAAATTCAGCAAAAGATAGGTAGATTGATAAAGCCCGGGAACACCAAACAAGATCAACATTAAGAAAAATATACCCCATTATAAACTGATCATACCACTGAATGCAAAGACAATGTGTTAAGTACGAGGGAGTCCCAATTAGATTGAGTACCAAATTCTCATCAGAAACCACGAAGGCAAGAAGGCGGTAGGTTGAATTTTATATCTGGCAAGACTCTTTCAAAAACGAGAGCGAGACTAAGACATTCTCAGATAAAACCTTAGGGAGTTCATCACCACCAGATCTGCCCTATAATCAGTGCTGAAGGGAGTTCTTCAGAGACAAAATAAAGGACACTAGACAGTGGTTCAAAGCAGCATAAAGAAATAAAGACCAATGGTAAAGTAACCATTTGGATAATTATCAGTGCCAGTATTAGTGTAGTAAATTGTTTGATATGTAACTCCACTTCTACTTTCTGCAGATGCCAAATGCACATTAAAAGTAATGAAAAAATCTATGTTTTTGGACCTAAAATGTACAAAGATGTAAGTGATAACAAGTCCAAAAAAAAAAAGAAGGGGGACAGAGGAGTATAGGAAAAGTATACATGTATACTTTTGAAATTAAGTTGGCATCAAAATAATATTGTTATATATTTAGGATGTTAAAGTTTAACTCCATGGTAACCACAAGGAAAATAGAAGAAAAAATATGTTAGAAAAAAATGAGAAGTTACTCAATTTGGTATAATACAAAAAGTCAAATAAATGTAAAAGTAAGCACTAATGGAAAAATTGCAGGACAGAAAAGGTAAGATTCACAAAGGCTAAATAGCAAAAAGGCAGAAGGAAGTGCTGCATTATCAGTAGTGACTTTAAGTATAGATGGATTAAACTCTCCAGTAGGAAGATAGAGACTTGCAGAATGGATTAAAAAGCATAACTCAACTATATACTGTCTACAAGGGACTCAACTAAATTCAAAGATACAAGTAGGTTGAAAGTGAAGGAATGGAAAAAAATATACCATGCAAATAGTAATGAAAAGAGAGCTGGGATAGCTATACTAATGTCAGATAAAATAGACTTTAAGTCAAAAATAGTCACTAGGGACAAAGATAGTCATAATAACACAATTTCATAAGAAGATGTAATAATTTAAAATATATATGTTAGGATGCAAGGGTGGTGCAGTAGTAGAATGCTTGCCTGCAATGTGGAAGACCTAGGCTCGATTCCTGGCCCAAGCACCCTCCAACACCCCCCCCAAAATATATATATATATATATAACCCTAAGAGCAGAGCCGCAAAATATACGAACCAAATACTGACAGATCTGAAGGGAGAAATTGGTGGTTCTACATTAATTGTTGAACACTCTAATACACCACTCCCAATAATGGATAGAACATTTAGTTATGAGAGCAATGAGGAAATATAAGACTTGAATGATACTTTAAACAACTAGACCTAGCAGACATATATAGAACACTTCACCCAATAAAAGCACAATATACAGCCTCCTCAGTTGCCCATGGATCACTAGGACAGACCATATGTTAGATCACAAAACAAGTCCCCAAAAATTAAAAAACATTGAAATTGTACATTGTATACTCTCTATCACAGCAGAATGAAGCTAGAGGGAAAAATGGAAATTTCACAAACATGTAGAAATTAAATCACATTTTCAAATAATCAAAGGATTATTAAAGAAGAACTCATAAGTGAAAAAAAAAGAAATATCTTGAGGTAAATGAAAATGGAAATACAACATACCAAAACTAATGGGATGCAGCAATGGCAATGCTGAGAGGGAAACTTATAATTCCAAATGTTTATATTTAAAAAGAGGTAAGGCTTTTAATAAGAGACCTAACCTCAAAACTAGAAGAACTAGAAAAAAGAAAGTTTTTCTTTACTAAACCCAAAGTGAAGCAAAGGAAGGAAATATTACAGATCAGACCAGAGTTAAAGAAAAAAGAAAACAAAAAAAACAATGGAGAAAATCAACAAAATCAAAGTTGGTTCTTTGAAAACATCAATAAAATTGAGAAACCATTAGCTACACTGACAAAGAACAAAAAAGAGAGAGGATATATAAAATACCTTTAAATAACTAAAATCAGATATGAAAATGAGGATATTTCTACTGAACCTACTGAAACAAAAAGGACTATAAGAGGTTATTATGAATAGCATTCATAATAACTAGCATGACTCAAGAAGAGATAGAAGATTTCAACAAACTGTTAGTAGTGAAGATATTGTATCAGTAATCAAAATCTTCCCCAAAATGAAAAGCCCAGGACTAGATGGTTTCAGAAGGAAATTCTCCCAAACATTGCAAGACAATTCCATTTCAACTCAAACTCTTCCAAAAAAATTGATGAAGAGAGAACACTCCCCAATTCATTCTACAAGGCCAACATCCTCCTCATACCAAATTCAGATAAAGATAACACAAAGAAAGAAAACTACAGATCAGTATCTCTTATGAATATAGATGCAAAAATTCTCAACAAAATATTAGCACAACGAATCCAAAAGCATATTACAAGAATCATACACTATGATCAAATGTGATTTATCCCTGGTATGCAAGCTTGGTTCAGCATATGGAAATCAATGAATGTAATACATCACATTAACACAGTGAAGGGAAAAAAAACACCAGATCATCTCAGTGCAGAGAAGGCATTTGACAAAATCATGTACCCCTTCTTGATAAAAACACTTAGAACACTAGGAATAAAAAGAAACTTCCTCAACATAATAAATAGCATATACGAAAAGCCCAGAGCTAACATTCTACTTTTAATGGTGAGAGACTGAAAGCTTTCCCTCTAAGATCAGGAACAAGACAAGGATGTCCATTGTCACTGTTTTCAACATAGTACTGGAAGTTCTGCCAGAACAGTTAGGCAAGAAAAAGAAAGAAAAGGCATTCAAATTGGAAAGGAAGAACTGAAATTTTCCCTATTTGCAGATGATATGATCCTATATGTTGTAGTCTGCTAGCTGCTGGAATGCAATATACCAGAAACAGAATGACTTTTAAAAGGGGGAATTTAATGAGTTGCTAGTTTACAGTTCTAAGGCCAAGAAAATGTCCCAATTAAAACAAGTCTATAGAAATGTTCAGTCAAAGGCATCCAAGGAAAGATACCTTGGTTCAAGAAGGCTGATGAAGTTGAGGGTTTCTCTCTCAAGTGAGAAGGCACATGGCGAACACAGTCAGGGCTTCTCTCTTGGCTGGAAGAGCACATGGCAAACATGGCATCATCTGCTAGCTTTCTCTCCTGGCTTCCGGTTTCATGAAGCTCCCCGGGAGGCATTTTCCTTCTTCATCTCGAAAGATATCTCTGGCTGGTGGACTCTCTGCTTCGTGGTACTGCAGCAGTCTCTGCTCTCTCTCAATCTCCCATTCTCCAAAATGTTTCCTCTTTTATAGGACTCCAATAAGCAACTCCACCTTCAGTGGGTGGAGACACACCTCCATGGAAATCATCTAATCAAAAGTTACCACCCACAATTGGGTAGGTCACATCTTCATAGAAACAATCAAAATGCTCCCACCCAACAAAATTGAATGAGGATCAAAGGGCATGGCTTTTCTAGGGTCCACCACAGATTCAGACCAGCACACTATGTAAAGAAAATCTTGAAAACTCCACAACAAAGCTCCAAGAGCTAATACATATATTCAGCAAAGTGGTGAGATACAAGAGCAGCATCCAAAAATCAGTGGTGTTTTAATACATAAGCAATTAACAATCAGAAGAAGAAATCAAGAAAATAGCTCCATTTACAATAGCAAACAAAAGAATGAAATATCTCAGAAAACATCTGTGCCGGTTTGAAGTTATTTACCCCAGAAAAGCCATGTCTTTTTCCTGATCCAATCTTGTGGGGGGCAGCTATTTAACACTGATTCAATAGTGTAGGCTAGAAACTTTTGATTAGATTATCTCCACAGGGATGTGGCATGCTCAATTGTGGTTGTGACCTTTTGATTAGATGGTGATGTGAATTCACCCATTCAAGGTGGGTCTTGATTAGTTTACTAGAGTTGTTTAAAGGGGGAAACATTTTGGAGAAACCTCAATGCAGATTCTTGGAGGACAGATGCAAAAGAACCGACAGAGCTAGCACGGAACCCAGACGTTTGGAGAGGCAGGGCCCAGCACACATTGTCATGTGCCTCCCCAGAAGATGCTAGGCAAGGCAGAACCTAGAGAGAGGCAAGGGAAGCCAAGAGATGACACTCAGCCCTGGAGAAGCCAAGTAAGGACCCTCACACAAGAAACAGAGGATGAAAGCAATGGGTCCCAGGAGGAAGAGAACAGTGGATGCCAGACAGCTGCCCTCCTAGCTAACAAGAGGTGTTCCAGAGGGCATCAGCCCTTCTTGAATGAAGATAGCTTCTTGTTGATGCCTTAATTTGCACATTTTCACAGCCTTAGAACTATAAACTTGTAACGTAATAAATTCCTATGTAAAAGCTGTTCTGTCTCTCGTATATTGCATTCCAGCAGCATTAGCAAACCAAAAAATGTCTAACCAAGGAGTACAGGACTATACACAGAATACTATGAAACACTGCTAAAAGAAATCAAAGAAGGCATAAATAAACAGAAGGATATTCTGTGTTCATGGATTGGAAAACTAAATATCATTAAGATGTCAATACTACCCAAAGAAATTTATAGATTCATTGTAATCCCGATAAAAATTCCAACAACTTTCTTTGTGTAAATGGAAAAACCAATCATCATCTAATTTACATGGAGGAGTAAGGGGCCCGAATAGCCAAAGTCGTCTTGGAAAAGAAGAATGAAGTAGGAAGACTCACACTTCCCAACCTTCTATTGCAAAAGCCACAGTAACCTAAACAGCATGGTACTGACACAATGACAGACAGATAGAACAATGGAATTGAACCAAGAACTCAGAAATCAAAACTCACATTTATGGTCAACTGAATTTTGACAAGGGGACAGAGACCATTCAACTGGGAAAGAATAGTCTCTTCAACAAAAGGGACTGGAAAACTGAATTTCCATTTGCAAAAAAAAAAAAAAAAATGGAGTTCTCCTCCCTCATACCATATAGAAAAATCAACTAAAAATGTATCAAAGATCTAAACATAAGTACCAAAACTATAAAACGCCTAGAAGAAAGCATAGGGAAGTATCTCCACCCAAAGCACAAGCAAGAAAACAAAAAACAGATAAATAGGATCTCATCAAAATAGACACATTTTATGCCTCAAAGGACTTTGTCATGAAAGTAAACCTACAACCTATGCAATGGGAGAAAATAGTTAGAAACCACATATCTTATAAAGGTTTAACACCAAGAAAATGTAAAGAAATCCTTCAACTTAATAAAAAGAAAATTGCACAATTAAAAATGGGCAAAAGACTTGAAGAGGCATATCTCAAAGAAAGATATAAAATGACCAGAAAGCACATGAAAAGGTACACAATATCATTAGCTGTCAGGGAAAAGCAAATCAAAACCACAATGAGATACCATTCCATACCCATTAGAATGACTGCGATTTAAAAAAATGGAAAATATCAAGTGTTGAAGATGATGCAGAGAAATAGGAAAACTCACTCATCACTGGTGGCAATGTAAAATGATGTAGCCATCATGCAAGACAGTTTGGCTGTTTCCTCAGAAATCAAAGTATAGAACTACAATATGAACCGGCAATTCCACTATTTGGTATATACTTAAAAGAACTGAAAGCAGAGACTCAAACAGATATTTGCACACCAATGTTCATAGGAACCCTATTCACAATTGCCAAAAGCAGCAACCCAAGTAACCATCAACCAATTAATGAATAAATAAAATGCGGTATATACATACAAAGGAATGTTAATTAGCCATAAAAAATAATAAGTCCTGATACATGCAACAACATGAATGAACCTTGACGACATCATATTGAGTGAAATAAGCCAGACACAAAAGGACAAATATTGTATGATCTCACTGATTTGAAACAATTAGAATAAGTAAACCCATAGAGTCAGAATGTAGAACATAGGTGTTCCACTTTGTTAAAACTGCTGGAATGCAACATACCAGAAATAGGCTGACTTTTCAATGGGAATTTATTAACTTAAAATTTACAGTTCTTAAGCTGTGCAAATTTCCAACTCATGGCCACAACAGGATGATACCTGGACTCTAAAGACAGGCTGTTGGCATCGGGGGCACCTCTGTCACGTGGAAAATCACATGGCCCACATCTGCTTGTCCTTCTCTTCTGAGTATCACTGCTTTTAACTTCTGGCATTGGTAGCTTCCTTTCTCAACATCTGTGGGTATGTCATTGTCTCTCAGCTTCTCTGACCTCTCTGGGTTTCATCTTTCTTTCCCCCCACCCCCTTTTTTTTTCTTGGTTTCATCTCTTTTATCCTCTCAGAAAGGACTGCAGTAAAAGGATGAAGACCCACCTTGAATGGGATGGATCAATCTCGATTGAAATTGCCAAATCAAAAGCTCCCATCTGCAATAAGTCTACTCCCACAGGAAAAGACTAAAAGAACATGGCCTTTTCCAGAGGGATATAATAGCTTGAAACCAAAATAATAGGTTACAAGGAGACAGGGTGGGATAGGAATGGGAAGCTAAGGCTTAAAATGTATAGGGTTCCTATTTGGAATGATGGCAATATTTTGGTAATGGATGGTGGTAGCACAAACTTGTAAACATAATTAATAGCTCTGAAATATATATCTGAATGTGATTAAATGGAGAAATTTTAGATTATATATATGGCAACAGAATAAAAATTTTTTTAAAAATCCATGAAACTATACTACACAAACAGTAAAACCTAAGTTAAACCATGGACATTAGTTAATAGTACAACTATCAAAATGTGTTATCATCAATTGTAACAAATGTTCCACACCAATGCATTGTGTTGGTAGTATATGAGAATCTTGTATTTCACGTATGATTATTCTGTAAACCCAAAACTTCTTTAATAAAGAAACATAAACTAAGAAAATAAAAGTAAGTAATCCACCCTCCATGGTGGTTTTGATTCAATTGTTTCTTACATTTCTTTAGATATCTAGAAGCCGCTTCTTCCTGTAGGTAAGTTCAAGGAAGGTAAGCAAGGCATGAGTGTTCTGGTTTAGTATTTCAGGTTAATACCCACAGATTGGCCCCAACACACAGGAACCCCAGTATGTGCAGAGTTACTCTAGTCTCCCTGCAATAGAGCCAGTAACCTACCATGGGAACACAGCCTGGCTCATACAAGGAAGAGGATGGGGAAAGGGCCAGGATTGGTGCCACAGTGTTCTCCTACCAGTTTTAAGTGGCATTTTCTTTATTTGGCACTCACACAGTTATTATAATCCTTTAACATTTTCTAGAACAATTTCTGCCAGTTTGGGTGTTAGTCGTTCAGAGATTCATTGAGGGAATGGTACCCTCCAGCATCTTACATTGCCATCTTGCTCTCTTGCCATCTTATCATACACAACTGAATTTATTAAAACTTTATGTCAGCCTCTGCCCCAGTCAAGATGGCAGAGTAAGATACTTCAAGACTCTGTCACCACACCGAAACTCTGAACAACCAGCAAGAACTGACAGAAACATCTTTCTCAAAGTTTCAGAAAACAGATAAAGAACTGTACTAACAGGGTGGTACCAAATTTAGAAAAACCTTCTTAAAGAAGACGATCTCTTCCTAACCCTTCACTGGCATGGCACAGAACTGGCTTGTTCTCTCTGTGTGGATCCCTGGCCAGCTGCAGAGGGAGCAGAAAACTTTTTAGTGCAAACTGGGACCATGTCTGGCCTAGCCTGGCTGATAGACGCCTGAGGGACTTGGCATACCAGAACTTTCTCTGCATGTCAAAGGTAGCTCCTGGAATTCCCTTACAGAAAACTATGGGAGACCAGGATGTTGTAATGCCTGATGCAAGTGATTATTGACTGTAGGATATGTAGTGATATGCCACAGACTGTGAAGAAACTATTTCCTGGGTAGAGAGGACATTCAGACACTTGTAAAGGGAGAATTTCTAGGGCCACATGTGTATGGCCAAGACAAGAGGCATTTACAGATAGGATCAGTGCAGCCACTACAATTTGGCCTGAAGGAAAGAACCTGCACAGGTCCATCTGCAAAGTCTAGGAAAGGAATTTGCTTTTTTATTTTTCCCTTCTTTTTTTTTTTTTTCCTTTGTTAGCTCCTGGCTATCAAGTAAAGCTCTGATAACTATTTGGATACCAGCTTAAGGAGCAGATACCTCAGAGTCTAAATTTCAGTGATAACATGTTAAAATTTCAAAATGTCAGGATTCAACAAAAGTATACAAAACATACAAAGAAACCCAGTAAAGGAGAAGAATAAAGCATTAGAAACCATTAATAAGGAGCATCAGACCTAGGACATATCAGACAAAGACTTTTAAAAAGTAGTCCTAAATAGGTTCAAAGAGAGAAAGGAAAACATGGTTAAAGAAGTAAAGGAAATCAGGAAAATGATAGATGAAAAAGAAAATATCTGTAAAGAGATGGAAAATGTGAAAAAGAACCTAACATAGTTATAGTAATAGAAAATAAAAATTCCCTAGAGAATTCAACAGAAAATTGGAGCTGGAAAAAGAATCAGAGAATTTGAAAATAAGGCTATTTAAATGATTCAGCCTGAGAAACAGAAAGAAGAAAGAAGAGCCTGAGGAACCTGTAGTACACCATTAAGCTTAATAATATATGCATTGTGAGAGTTCCAGAAGGAGAAGAAAGAGAGAAAGGAGGAGAGAGAATATTGGAAGAAATATTGTCTAAAAACTTCTTAAATTTAATGTAAAGCGTGGATATATACATCCAAGATGCACAATGAACTACAAACAGGATAAACCCAAATAGATCTGCATGGTAGCATATTATACTCAAACTGTCAAATGGCAAAGATAAAGCTTTGCCATTTGAATACTGAAAGCTTCAAGGGATAAGCACCATGTCACTCACAATGGAGCCTCAATAGCATTAAGTTCCTATTTCTAATCAGAAATCATGGAGGCAAGAAGATGGCAGGATGACATATGTAATGTCCTGAAAGCAAAAAACTACCAATCAAGAATTCTTTATCTAGCAAAACTATCTTTCAAATGTGAAGGAGAGATGAAGACAAACAAAAGCTCAGGTAGTTTGTCACCAGAGATAGGCCCTACAAAATATGCTGAAGAGAATTCTACCTGTTGGACAGAAAACCAATAGACAATACAGCAAAGTCACATGAACAAATAAAGTTATCCAGTGAAGCTAACAATGTTGATAAATATAAGCACCACTATTATTTTAGTTTTGGTTTGTAACTCCACTTTTCACTTCCTATAGGATCTAAAAGGCACATGCATAAAATGTAATGAGAAATCAGTGGTTTGGGACTTATAATATATTAACATATAATTTGTAACAGAACTACATAAAAGGGGTAGAGACAATGGGGTTTAGGACACAGTTTGTGTACACTATTGAAATTAAGTTGATACCAAAGCAAATAAGATTTCTGTAGATTTAGAATGGACATTTAAGTCTGATGATAACAAAGCAAATATCAGAGATATGCAAGATTATAGAAACTGAACTTAGAATATAGTTGCCAGGTATAGGGAGTTGGAGCAGGGGAATGAAAGCATAATGGATGTTGGGTTTCTGTTCAAAGAGATGGAAAGGTTTTAGTAATGGAAAGTGATGAGGGTACAGCAATAGTGTAAATGTGATTATTCCCATTGAATGATATGCCTTGAGTAGTGGAGAAGAGAAACTGTGTGTTCTATATATGCTCCCAAGATAGATAGATAGATAAAAAGAAGAAAGGAAGGAAGAAGGGAGAGAGGGAGAGAGGGATGGAGAGAGAGAGAGAGAGAAAGAAAAACAGCAACTAAAGACAGCATGACAATTAAATGTAATATATTATCCAGGATGTATTAACTGTAACCAGCAAAACTGGAGAAAATTCTCAAATGGGGCATAATTGGGACATATGAAAAGTTTGAATAAAGACTGTAAGCTTTATGTTTTAGTTTGCAAGCTGCCAGAATGTGATATACCAGAAATGGAATGGCTTTTAAAAAAGGAATTTAATAAGTTACAAGTCTTCAGTTTTAAACCTATGAAAATGTCTAAACTAAGGCATCCAGTAAAAGATATCTTAATTCAAGAAAGGCCAATGCCTTTCCACAATGAATGGAGGTGGCCTAAGGGTACAACGATTGAGGAATAGAAGGGGGAACTATGGTGTACACATACAATGAACATACAATGGCTACTGAGCAGCCACAAGAAGGAATGAAATTGTGAGGTATGCAACTAAGTGAATAAACCTTAAAAGCTGTATGTTGAATGAAATGTCAGAAACAAAGAGACAAATATTATCATGCCTCAATGATATAGACTAACTGTAATAGAATATAAAAATTCAGTGAACTAAAGTTGAGAGCATGGAGTACTAGGTTGGGGCTTATTGTAAAGGGTACTAGATTGCAAGCTCTTACAGCAGTCACATATATTTAGGAGGTACATTGGTAATTCTAAATTTTGAGACACTAAGCTGTTTGTATATAACATGGTCTTTCCCAGAAACTTCAAGTATTTATATGACCCCTGAGACTCAGAGTTAGAATTCTGAAGCTAGGAAAGTCAGCAGTACCTCATATAGCAACTGTTAAAAAGTTGAAAAAATGATCAGACTTCGAGTAGAGACATGAATGAAGCTGAACAGGATAGGGCTAAGTTATATCAAAAGACTGGGTAAAGGATGATATTGCCCATATTTTAAAACTTCAACTTCTGTGTGAGGCTAAAGGGAGAGATGTTTATTTGGTACAAAAATTATCTTTTGGGTAGTCCATTTCCTAATTAATGTGTGTGGTCAGTTTAGTTGAATATCATGAGTACATGGAATCTTGAATAGGGTGTGAGGTTTTGCTGATTTGTCCAGGTTAGTGTGATGCCCCAATAAATGCCAGAGTGATTTGGGCAATGAGTCAAGAAGTATTTGTAAAGTCCCCTTGGGGGAATGGGGAGAAAAGAGGAAATATTAAACTTCCCCATTTGGAAAATTTCTGAAATTCTCGCAAGCAGTGGGAACAACCAAATCAATAGACCAAGCACTCGATCCTGGGGTTCACTTCTATGAAACTTATTTCTGCAAAGAATAGACTAACCCTACTTAAAATTAGGCCTAAGTGTCAGCCCCAGAGAACCTCTTTTGTTGCTCAGATGTGGCCTCTGTCTCTAAGCCAAATGTGCAGGAGAACTTAGTGTCCTCCCTCCGACATGGGACTTAACTCCCAGAGGTGTAAATCTTCCTGGCAATGTGGGACAGAAATCCTTGGATAAGCCAGAACCTGGCATCAAGAGATTGAGAAATTCTTCTTGATCAAAATGGGGAAGAGAGAAATGAGACCAAATAAAATTTCAATGGCTGAGAGATTTCAAACAGAGTCAAGAGGTTATCCTGGAGGTTATTCTTATGCATTATATAGATATTCCTTTTTAGTTTATTGTGTATTGGAATGGCTAGAGGGAAGTACCTGAAACTGTTGAGCTGTGTTCCAGTAGCCTTGATTCTTGAAGATGATTGTATTACTATATAGCTTTTACAATGTGACTGTGTGATTGTAAAAACCTTGTGTCTGATGTTCCTTACATCTAGGGTATGGACAGAAGAGTAAAAAATATGGATAAAAAATAAATAATATGGGGGGCAAAGAATAAAATAAATTGGGGAGATGGAAACATTAATGGTCAATGAAGAGGGAGGGGTAATGGTATATGGTATGTATGAGTTTTACTTTTTAATTATTTTGCTGGAGTGATGCAAGTGTTCTAAAAAATGTCCATGGTGATGAATACACAACTATGTGATGATACTGTGAGCTATTGATTGTACACCATGGATAGAATGTATGTATGCGAAGATTTCTCAATTAAAAAAATAAAAGGCCAACGCATCTGGAACACCTCTATCAGGTGGGAAGGTATGCTCATCCTTTGCTCCTGGGCTCCATTGCTTTCAGCCTCTGTTTCTGTGGGGGTTCCTCACTTTGCTTAACATCTCATAGCAACATTCCTGGGCTCCAAGCATCTCCAAACATCTGTGTCTCTGTTCTTCAAATATTGACATTTGTGTCAGCTCTGCTCTGAAGTTTCTGTTGCACTGTTGTTTCTGAGGTTATCTCTGTAATATTCCTCCTTTTTAAAACTCTAGAAAACTAATCAAGACCCACCTGGAATGGGGGAGTCACATCACCATCTAATCAAAAGGTCACACCCACAAACTTATGAAACTAGATTTCACACTCTGGAGCTCATGTCTGTGGTAGATAATCTATAAAGATGGCCCCCAGTGAAGCATATCTCCTGGAATTCATTCCCTTGTATAGTCTCCTAACCTTGAATCTAAGTGAGTTGCTTTAATGAACAGAATGCGGTAAATGTGAAACTGTGCCAGATCTGGGCCTAAGCCTCAGGAAGGCCTCGTGCTTCTGCTGTTGTGCTTTGGAGACCCCTGATGTGCCCTATAGGAAGTTCAGTTATCCTGCTGTTGAGACTAAATGGAGAGGCCACACGGACAGGAAGAGGCCCTGAGACCACATAGGGAGAAAGAGAGGCCCAATGTCATGGCTGAGCCCAATCTTCAGCCATTCTAGCCAAGGAATTCCCATTAAGGAATTGAGTGAGCCGCTTGAGCCCTCAGATAACTGCAGCCCTAGGGATTATCACATGGAACAGAACTGAGCAGCTGAGCTAGTCACCCACAGAACCGTAAGACATAACAAAAAGGCTGCTCTTTTAAATTTCTAAGTTTTGAGGTAGTTTTTTAATGCAGTATTAACCCAAAATAACTGAAACAATTTTCTTATCTCTTATCTTCTTGATCTAAACAAAGTCTTATGCTTGCACCATAGGTATATACCTGTCAGGAGTGCTTTTGCATGTGACACACAAACCATCTAAAGTGGCTTAAACAACAGTGGGTTCCTTTCTTCGCATGGCATGAAGTCTGGACCCAGGTGTTTGCTGGAATTGGTTCAAAGGCTGAGGTCAGAGGCAATTTTTCTGTGATTATCGGCATTCTCAGCGTTCTTACAAGCACAGGGTCCCAAGATTATTCTAGCACCAGACATGGACATGGGCACTGAAGGGAAGAAGGGAGAAAGGGAGGAAGGGAAGGACACTACCAACCATATATGTCTCTTTTTATTAAGAAAATCAAAGTTTTTCCCAATACTTGGGCTGCAGTGAACTTTTCCTTATGTTTCATGGGTCAAAACTGAATTATATGGCAATTTACAGCTGCAAGGGTGGCAGAGAAGTAGAGAAACGGAATTGTCATGAACTACTTTGATCACTGTCTCATTGGGCCTGTTGCATACACAATCCTCTGATGACTGGTAAGAAGGAAAGAGGGAGATGGATACTGAGTAATAAGAATTGGCTTCTGAAACAATGGACTCCCTCTAATTTCTCCTTCATCTTCCTTAAGGGGGAAGAACCATAAAGATCAAAACCAATGAAGCTAATTCTGGAATTCAGTGGTTTTATACAAGTGAAAATCAAGATAGACTTGGAGGAGAAAATGGTGAAAGTCTATAGATGAATCGTTCCAATGGTCTTTTTCTGTCATCATTTGGAAGCTGACAGTGAGCAGATGAATCATTGTCTTTGTGGCTGAGAATTGCTAAGTCTAAGAGAACATGACGCTTTACTTTATGGGACCTACACACCATGTGTAATGCATCTGTCCCAGGGTGGAGGGGTGGGGAACCACTGCAGTGATATATGCCCCAAAATATGAAGGGAGAGCCTTAATGTTCTTAGTTCCACAGCTGCAGAATTTATGGTATAAGCTCTTATTTTGCTTGAAACCACAAACAGACCTTATATCTGCAAAATCTCTCTAAGGCTAAGTGCAAACAAATTGATTAGTGATGCCTGATGGCATTTAGTAATTCCACCAGGATTATGGCCCTAACAAACTGTGTTTTTTGTTTTGGGTTGGTTTTTAAGTAAGATAAAGACTGGAATTAGAAAACTGAATGTGTTCCTTTTTGTGCCAGGGTATTAATAAGCTTCAATGGACATGGGGAATCTTTCAGTATATAAATGAGACCCAGAATCTTGGCAGGGTTTACAACAATCCCCAAGCACTATTTATAAGGCATCCTAACAAGACACTGTGGAATAAGCTTTAGGTAACCATAGCTGTACTTTAATGTGTGACCCAGGATACTCAATACAATGGTAGTATAACCTTCAACAAAAAACGACTGAAGAATTGACAGTGGAAGTGGCACACTCACCTGCCCTCCCCCATGCCTTATGGTGATGACCAGTATCCCTTTATTGAAATGAAAGATCACTGAAAGCCCTCAAAAGTCAATTCCTTGACCACTTTGTTCTGGGATTCTCTAATGGAACTATAAGGAACCATATAGTAATGATGATGATGATGATAGTTTACAGCATTATTGAGATCATATTATGTACCAGGAGCTCGGCCAGTTTTATGTCACTTATCCCTTACAACACCCCTGTGTGGTACCTACTGTTATAATAATAGATACCATCATAATCCCCATTAAACAGAAAATGAAAACTAAGAGTTCAAAATATTTAGTAGCATGCTCACGTTTTCTGAGATACTTAGAGGAAGAGATGAAATGTGATTCAGGCCTTCTGATTCTAGAGGAAGTGAGCTTAACCAATAAGCATTCTGCCCCCCCAAACAGCTTTTGTGCCAATATGATCAGATGTCTCTAATTTTAAAGACACTTTGAAAGCAGATTTAGATGTTTCAAAATCCGCTTAAGTTGTTTTTCATTTTGTTGGGGGTCTATGCTATGTTTTTTTATTTGGTTGAATTTCTAAATTCTTGGGTTCACAGCAAAGAAACATGTCAAATCTGGTCAAAGACAACCTAAAGTATTTTCTCAGTTGTCTAGTAGTCCAGATTCTATGCCATTTGGAATGGTCAGTTTACACATTGTTTTCCAGGAAATATATCATCAAGGAGTTAAATTTCTTAAGCAAATGAAGATAATCTTTCTTCTAGAATGATGAATAGGGAGGAAGGAATGAAAGAAGGAAGGGGAAAAGGCAGGCAGGCCTCTCACGGCATACTAATTGACATCATGGTGGGAAGGAACAGGGAGATGGAACCTTCCTTTCAAGTGTTAGGGTCTCTGACATAAACATTCCTGGTTTTGGTGAATTCTTGGCCTATGATGAAGGCTCTCTCTCTCTCTCTCTCTTTCTCTGTCCTTGCACCTCAGCCCTTATATGCTGGGAAGGAAAAAAAAAAAAAAACAGGAACAATCTAGCAGCATTATTCACAATTGCTAAAAGATTAAAACAATCCAAGCACCCATCAACAGATGATGTGATTAACAAAATGTGTTAAATACAGATGATGGAATATTACGTAGTAAGACGAAATGATGTCCTGAAGCACATGACAAGATGGATGACCCTTGAAGACATAATACTGAGTGAAATAAGCCAGACACAAAAGGATAAATACTTGTATGACTCCACTTTTATGTCCATGATAAAGGTAAAATTAGAAAGGATTTAACAAATGAGTATGACTGCTGAATCATTATACTGATATTTCTTTTACTCTCCAGTGTCTTGGAGCAGCTAGAAGGAAAAACCTGAAATTGTGGAACTGTCATTCATACCATATTTGAAATCTGTTCCATAACTAATTGTTAAAAATGTACTTAGAAATTTTTTGCTTTTTTGTATATATGTTATATTTCACAATAAAAATAAAAACAAAACAAACACCTGTAAGACCAGAACAACAACTCAAACACTTTTTTCTAATGAAAATGGTGTCTATACTCTAGACTAATGGTTCCTAAACTAGCAGCATCATTTGAAAATGTAAAATTTCAGTTCCACTGCACACCTACTGAATCAGAAAATATCTTATGGTGGGCCTAGCAAGCTGTTTTAATAAGCCCTCCAGGTGATTTTGATGCACACTAAAGATTTAGAACCACTGGTGTAGAACAAAGAGGAGGTTGCAAAATACATTTTTAAGGGAAAAATTAGAGCACTATTTCCCTTTGTTGTTCCATCAAAATACAATACCAGGAGCTCTACTGATAGTGGCCAGTGATAGAAAAGCTCAGTCCAGATGGTCTTAAACAATAAGGGGATTTACCATTTCACATAAGCATGGATAGGCAGGCTCCAGGCTCTGCATTTAAAGCTCTCTCTCCACTTCCAGTGTCTCTTTCATCTCTGCCTCCATGTGTTTGCTTCATTTTCAGGCTGTTGCCATTCCAGGCATCATACCAAACATACCAAGTATAGAGACAAAACAGAGACTCTGTCTTTTGAAGCCTCCTTCTTAACACCAAGGAAACCTTTCCTAGAATCCCCACATGTTCTTTGCCCAGAACTGGGTCACATGCTTATTACTACATCAATTTCTGGTGAGAGGAATAAGAATACCAGAATGGTGATGGTTTCACAAATGTTAATTCACTGAACTATACACCTTGGGTTTGTACATTCCTCTTTACATATTAGACTTCAATAAAAATGTTTACTTAAAGAAAGGGAGACTTAAGAAATCTATCAACCAAACACAATGTGAGAACCTTCACTGGATCCTGCTTCATATAACCAACCATTAAAAAACATATATGACATAAGTGGGGCAATTTGAACACTAACTGCATATTTGATGATAATTAAGGTACTATTCATTTCTTAGGTATGATGATGGTATTGTGGCAGTATTTATAGAAGCAGTTCCTATCTTTTACAGCTGCATACCGAAGTATAATTAAATATTTTATAAATGAAATAATATGTCAGATTTGCTTCAAGATAATCAGGAAAGGGATAATGTATAAAATAAAAATAGAAAAAAAAACTATGATAGGTGAATTGATGGCTATTATAGCTGGATGGTGGGCATGTGAAATCATTATACTATTTTCTCTATGTTCAAAATTTTGCATAATAAAATTTTAAAAGACATAATAATAAACTGAGATAAAAAATACCCTGATTGGCTTACTTAAGTCAGGATTTACACCAGAGATGGAGATAATTGTCACCTTCCCTGAGGAATGGATGTTCAACAAAATTGAAGTTCTGTTAGCAAAGAGAAAAAAAGGAAAAGGCTTTTGAGTAGGGAACAAATTGGCTGCTATACTGGGTCTTAAATTAATAACTACTTTTGATGCTAACCCGTAAAACTCAATTAATCATCCTTGCCATGAGTAACTTGTTAGGTGTGTTGGAAAATGGAGCCTGCTATTTTTCCTTTCTATGTTGTTCTCTGCTTTGGAGTCTCAAGAGAAAGAGACATGGGTCCATATCATGCAAGGTTTTTCTTTTCTTTTAAGGCAACTTAAGAGGCTGACATACCAAGAACAGGCAAAGTTGTACAGTGACTGATAATCTCATACATTGCTGGTGGGAGTATAAATTGGTGCAAACACTTTAAAAATGGTTTGGTATTATCTACTAAGCCTAAACATACACTTATCCTATGATCCAGCAATTCAGTCCCTGGGAATTCCAAAGCAGATATGTGCATGGACATATGTGAGGATGTCCATAGCAGCTTTCTCCACAACACTCCTGTTCTAGTTTGCTAGGTGCCAGAATGCAATATACCAGAAACGGAATGGCTTTTAAAAAGGGGAATTTACTAAGTTACTAGTTTACAGTTCTAAGGCTGAGAAAATGTCCCAATTAAAACAGGTCTATAGAAATGTCCAATTAAAGGCATCCAGGGAAAGATACCTTGGTTCAAGAAGGCCGATGAAGTTAAGAGCTTCCGTCTCATCTGGAAAGGCAGATGGGGAGCACGGTCAGGACTTCTCTCTCGTCTGGAAGGGCACATGGCGAGCATGGCGTCATCTGCTAGCTTTTTCTCCTGGCTTCCTGTTTCATGAAGCTCCCTGGGAGGTGTTTTTCTTTTTCATCTCCATAGGTTGATGGCTTGTGGACTCTGCTTCATGGTGCTGCAGCATTCTCTGCTCTCTCCAAATCTCTCTTATTCTCCAAAATGTTTCCTCTTTCATAGGACTCCAGAAACTAATCAAGACCCACCCAAATGGGTGGAGACACATTTCTCCCAATCCAGCTTAACAACCACTCTTGATTGGGTTACATCTCCAGGGAGATGATCTAATTACAGATTCAAACATACAATATTGAATAGGGATTATTCTGCCTTTATGAAAGGGGATTTAGATTAAAACATGGCTTTTCTAGGGGACATACATCCTTTCAAACCAGTACAACTCCCAAA